>CAKKXW010000003.1:1131555-1147754 GCA_920937365.1 Sphaerophoria rueppellii | reverse complement strand
ATAACAAAAGTGGAGAGAAAACACAAGTGGTGTTGGAGACAATAGAAGAATTATTTCAGCAATATGGATTAGAAATTTCAGTTAAGGGTTACATCTCACATAGAACACAGAAATCTGAGATCCATTATCTTCTCTACAATTTGACTACAATTTAAATGGGAAGCTAGTAAAGTCAGGAGAGCAGTGGCGTAGCTAGCTTGGCAAGGGCCCGTCTGCTTCAGAGGAAGCCTTTGGTTTCACTTAAATCAATTTCTGAAGCCACCTCAATTTCTTTTGCGATTAAAGATAAACTTTGAAGACGTTCTTGAATCATTCTATTTCTTTGATAGTTTTTTTATAATTTTCATTTAATTGAAAGACCTGCTCTCAGCGGATGCCGAAGAAACGGGGATTATGTACAAAATTAACATTGCCGTGTAAACTTCTGATAAATCGTTCTCCGTTACACCAAATTACCGCATTTTATCTTCAATACATCATCGTTTATATTGATCAATACTTTTGGATAATGAAAATCAAATATTTGGCAAACTGTACGCATACCCCTAAAACGATCTTGTAATTGAGAGACTATCATGTCCAAAACTCTATTAAAAAAGTTTATTTCAAACATTTTTTCGTACGTTTAAATTGAAACTTTTTCCTTACGCCTAGTACTCAGATCGGGAAAAAACAAATTTTATCTCTACAATTTTAGTAATCTTCAAATGAGTTCTTAATCCTACGCTTAATTTTGAAATTGGAGAAATTAAGAAAAATGTCTATTTGTCCATAATATTGGTGTTTTTAATTGGCAATCTTGGACCAGAAGGGAATTCTCTTCTTTTCTTTCTTTTTTTTCCCAAATTGCCCATTAAAGACGGCATAAATATCTCCATACTGCTATGTGATTTGTTACCAACATAGCATATGGCTGGCCGCTCTTCTACTTATTCGCATATAGTTTTGTTGCGAATTGAATAGAATTTGTTCTTTTCTTTTTGATTTGATGTTGAATTTGAATAATGACGTCTTCTCTTCCTAATATGGTTAAATAGCCCATCTTAGTTTCGTTTTTTTTCTTGTCAATTTTTCAATTTTTCGGCAGAAAAATGCTTCGAAAATTATTTGTCCAGACAAAAGTAAGTGGAACATTAAAATTTGTGCGTGAACTGCGTATCGCTTGGAGAAGTATTGAAGACAAAATTTGTCCAAAGAAAAATGCTCAATGAGAAATAAATTTTTTTCTCGATCTGCGTACTTGGCTTTAATTTTAAAACAAATAAAATTATTTCTATAGCCTTTAAACGTTAAGCAACATCTAAACTACTACTACGGACAAAACGTCTTTTTGCCTTTCGACAAAAAGTCGTGTCGTATTCTATCCCACATCGAGGCCGACAAAGACAAAATGTCTTGTCTTTGTCATACATCTGTCACGATTTTTTTTTGTCGATTTGTGTTTGTTTGTCTTGTTCACTGTAGTGTGTTTTATTTCATAAGACGGTGTATAGTTTTAGGTGCTGACATTTTATCCCGGACTTTTTGACTTTTTCGATGTGTTTTGCTCCTATACAACCGAATGTATTTTCTTCAACCGACGAGCAGACAAGACTTTTTAACATGTCGTGTCTTTTCCGGCTTGTGTTGCCTCATAAGAGCAATGGAAATAAAGACACGATTTTTTGTCGTAAGACAAAAAGACGTTTTGTTCGCTTCGGTGTCTGTTTAGCCTGATTGATATTTCTAAAGGCAATATAAAAGAAATTATTTTCACACCCCAAATTATTTCTTTTTGGATAAAATTATTTCCGCTAGCTTCGCTCGTTAGCAATTATTGTACCTGCGTCATTTTTATGATTTAAGCTCCAAATCTTTTATTGAAATAATATTTTAAAGCATGTGAGACTGAGTTAAGGTTTTGTATTGCAAAAATAGTACTTACGTCTGCATCCACATGATGCAAGAAAACTGAACATCCCATCAATACAAAAATGTCTCTCTGATGGAGCTGTCAATGTAATTGAAACAGTTCAGTTATTTAAGGTGACAAAGAGATGCAACTGAAAAAGAGGTGAAAATGGGTTCAAGTACAGTGCTTGTAGAATGCCCTACTCTCAACGATCACCAACGTTTAGAAGAACGTTTGCATTGGGAAGAGTTTCCTTTACGTCACATAAGGCGTTTTTCTTTTTTACATCTGAACAGAGCTTGAACTGTCAAACGAAAAATTGTGTTTCTTTTTTACTTCAGAGTGTTCAGAGCCTCAAAGTTGTGTTACTTTTTTCGTTCAGAGCACTGATTCTGAGTGTTCAGAGTTTGATCGACGCGCTCAGAAAAAAGAGACCGAGCATAATGAACGAAATGCTGAGCGCAAGCGTGTTTTTCTCATAACAATTGAAATGGCGGAGGAAACAAGTCGCTCAGGCAAAGATGGTAAGTTTTTTTTTTGAATAATTAATTAAATATTTTATTTATTAAAAAAAAATGTTAATTTCAGCTTTCAAGTGGTCAAAGGCAATGACTCTATTTTTATTATCGAAAATTCGAGAAAACTTTGAGTGTTTGCAGAGTGGAGTAAAAAAGACGGCATACACGAGGATCGCGAATGATTTTAATGCCGTCTTCCAAACAAATGTTAGTTATGAGCAGGTGGACTCCAAATGGAAAGGGCTGAAGAAAACTTACAAGCATATAACAGAGGAAAAGAAGAGTACCGGACGAGGAGCCAGTTTTTATGAGTTCTATGATGAAGTCGACAATATCCTCCATAGGGCTCCCGAAATAAATCCTGTCGCAGTAATTTCATCCGAGGATGTGGAAGTCCAGATTTCAGATAGTGGAAATGTCGAAGTTCAAATGGAAGAAAGTGAGAAAGAAAATTTCCAAACGAATTTCCGAAGGAAACGAAGACAACAGCGCGGAGAAGAACCGGCCGAAAAAAGGCACCGCGAGCGAATGGAAGCCACCAACAAGTTTCTGGATTTGTTCCAAAAGATGGTGGACAAAATGTAATTTTTTTTTTCGTTCAGTTAATTTTTTATGACGAAGTGTGTTATTTTTTTTTTTTTAATTATTTTATTTTTTTTTATTATTTTTTAAGTTATTGTTTATGAACTTTTTTTTGTTTGTTTGTACATAGATTTTTTATTTTTTACTACCTACTGCAATTGTGATCTTATATATTAAGGTATAAAGTTCCTTTAAAAAATAAAAACAAATGAATTTTTCAAAAAACATTTTTTTTATTAAAACAAATAATTCATAAGTCTTTCTCTTTTGCTTTGTCCAGTTTGTATTTCAGTGGACTCTGTATCACTGTCGTACTCGATTATTTCATGGTCGTCTAGTTCAAAGAAATCTTCATCTAGGTCGTTGCTCTGGATGCAGAGGTTGTGCAAAATACACGCTGCCATTATATACTTGACGATTGATGATGGCTTAAGCGAATCGATATAAAAAAGCCTTCTAAATCGGCCTTTTAATAAACCGAATGCTCGTTCCATGGATACTCGGCATTTTGAATGGATCCTATTGAAGATCTTATGTTGTTTCCTTAAGTTTCCATTGTCTTTGAATGGGGTGATCAACCATTCTTTGAGGGAATATGCAGAGTCTCCTAAAAGATGCTGATCTTCGTTCATAGGAAAAGTACCTAGAAGATATATGATTTGTTACCTTAATCTTTCACATTTTACAGAAGTATTCGATTTATGTATTTTACCTGCACTAATTTTAGTGTTCAAGCCAGATCTTCTCAGCAAAAGTGCGTCATGTATTGACCCTGCTTCCCCAGTATAGCAATACAAAAACTCAGTTTTGTGATTGCACACTCCTTGCAGCAGAACTGAATGAAAACCTATTCTATTCACATAAGAGTTATGCGAATGAATCGGTGCTCGGATGGGTATATGGCAACCATCTATTGATCCAATTACATCTGAAAGTTGAATTATCATTTGCAGTTAGAAATTTGTATGATTTTTATAATAAAAGGCACACCTACCTCTCAAGCGACTTTTTTCAAAATAATTGCGGCTTCTTCTGCGTTAGGCCATCTTATGTATTTGTTTAAACTATTTAATTTAATAAATAGGTCACAATTTCTGGATACAATCCTGCTGACGCTCGCGATGCAAACTCCAAATCTATCCGCTATTGATCTAAGGTATTTATATGGTCAATAATTGTACATGCAAAATATAAAATTGTTACTCACCTCATGCACTCGGGATTTCCTAGATACCATAAGGTTATCATCAATTGCTTTTCTATCAGCGTGGAATCCCTTCCCGGTCCATTTATTCTTGTTTCCAAGAAGCTAAAAGTTCGATGCATATCGTTTCAAAAAGATCCGGAGTGATGCGAAAATGTTGTTTGAAAGTCTTATCGGAAAACCGTGGAACAACATCTTCTGCGTAATTTTCATTTTTTAAAATGCGAACGCCGTAGTCATTGTCATCATCACCATCTTCTTCAAAAATAAGGTCAAACCCTTGTTTTATCAATATTAATTTATCCATTACACAATTTATTATTTCCAACACACCACAACTTAAATTTTTGTTTTGATTAGCTTTCAAAAATATGAAGTGTCGATGTCTGAACAAAAAATGCTCAATTGCATTTCAAAATGAAATCCGAGCGTTCAGAAAATGTTCAGAGCTTCATTTGTTCAGAGCTTGCTCAGCGAGCTCTGAACACTCAGAGTTCGGAGCTCTGAACTAAAAAAGAAAAACGCCTATAGACTTAGAGCATGCGGTAGGTAAACCTTGAAAATATACATGATGTGGGTTTCTTGTCTCCAAGTTGTGGGTTGAATTATGTTTAAAGTTTGTTGCATATGCAACAATTTGTTGCATGTGCAACAATTTGTTTTTACAAATACGCACCACTCTTTTAGTTTCTGTAAAGAAAAGAGTTACAAAGACAACATAATAAAACGCATATGCTTCCTAAAAAATAAAACACAAACAAACAAAATGTTAATAATAAAATAACAATTAAAAGAAAAGTAACATTTTTCCGGTATCTATATTTTTGAAAAGAAAAACAAAAAAATATACCTAAGCAAATTCATTAAATCCTTATCTCATGTTCATACAATTGAATAAAAGGAACAAAGCTAAGCACCTGTCCCCTAAAAAAATGTATGGTACTATTTTCTTATCAGTAAATTATGGGCACGTTAAATGTTCATATTGTGCACAAATTGTTTTTGTATTAAAATTTTGACCGATAAGGTTTCACGGACTCATGACAACAAGTTGTTGATCACTATAAAAATGAACCACTATTTTCTTTCACTCACAGTCAAACAATCAACACTGATCAACTCTTCCTTCTTCATTGCGTACTTCATTAACTAATTTAGAAGCTCCACAATGACGATTCGTTGTTTGTTCCTTGTTATATCAGTAGCCGCGCTCGCCAAAAGCCATCCTCTTGATGGAAATGTAATCTCTGAAATAGCAAATAATTCAATAGACAACGAGGACACAATTGATTCCATGCCCACAGATAACATCGATCTCAGTCAGTATGGCTTATCATTGTATGGACAACCCGATGTCGACGAAACTGGTAAAGCAGTAGCCGCATATACTGCAGAATCGAACAAAAATCCAGAAGAGTTAGGTTCCTATGTCGAGGGTGACATTCTGATTCCTAGGCAGATGGGACGCAACGGGCTTAGGGCAGAAAGTTCCAGATGGCGAAACGGCATCGTACCCTTCGAAATAAAGGGTAGCTTTAACGCACGTGAGATGGCTCTTATCGAACAAGCAATCAATGAATTCCACAGCAAGACTTGCATTAAATTCGTTCCACGAATGAATCAACCTGACTATATATCGATAGTTAGCGGAAACTCCGGCTGTTGGTCGTCGGTTGGACGCATTGGTGGTAAGCAGGAAGTTAACCTCCAAGCACCTGGCTGCCTGACAAAACAAGGAACTCCAATGCACGAGCTGATGCATGCAGTTGGCTTCCTGCATGAACAAAATCGCAACGAACGAGATAGTTATGTTACAATTTTGTTTGAGAATATTCAGCCATCGGCCGTTTCAAACTTTGATAAAGCTTCTGCGGATAAAACTAATGCATTCGGTGTGCCATATGATTATGGCAGTGTGATGCATTACTCGTCGAATGCCTTTTCTACCAATAGGAATCCTACAATTGTTGCAAAGGTATTAAACATGTAACGCTATCAGAAATGGCTTTTTCATGACAAATAATTTTGTTATGGGGTTATTTTTGCTCGTAATGTATTATGACAGTAGAGGCTTGGAAATAAATCAAGTATTTTTGCTTTGTTTTCAGAGACAAGGAGTCAAAATGGGCCAACGCGAGGGATTCTCTCAGTTAGATGTGCAGAAACTAAATGCAATGTACGAATGTAAAATCGGATCAAACGCTATTGGACCTAACAATGGACAACAAGGCCCAAATGCCAACGTTATAAGTAGCTTTCTTGGAGGATTAATTTCTGGATTAGGACTGGCAGAAGAATCATCTATTGAAAATTCACAGGAATTAAAGAACTAAAAAGGACAAAGGAAAAGGCTTTAAAAGGATTAGGTTTAATACTTATTTAGTTAATTTCATAATTATCATCCTAAGCTGTGGTGGAGAGGAAAATGATTTTACATTAAAATACAGAACGAGCAACTTAAAAAACATTGGAGTTTGTTTTTCTTTTTTATTAAAATAAGGAATTTAAGAAATAATAAACTACAGTGAAACATTAGAATACAGGAATCAAAAATATTCTTCTTTCAGTTATTCAATAAACTGTCAAGGTTTGACCTACAAGATAATATGTTCATAAAAATGTGTTTAGTTACATTTTTTAAAACAAATCATTAAAAAAAATTAAACATAACAGTTTTAGAGACTTTTTTTTTAAATAAAAATAATAGCTTCAAGAATAAGTTTGGAGACCTAAGTGTGAACTTATAACCGTTTAAATAACTAAATTTTATTGAATACTTTTAAATTGACGAAGCGGTGTGCATAGCAATTAATTTTATTTTTGTCTGTTAACATTTTTTCCTATACATTTCATTCTAAAAGTAGAAAATTATGTAGAATAAGTTATAAAAGAACTGATTTATCTTATATTTGTTCCAGACCAAATTAAGCTTCTTCACTTCCCACTTATCGTCTTGAACTTTTTCTTCTCTGAGATAAGACAATGTCAGATTGTGTTAGTTTTGAATGCATGATTAACCTTAAATTTTCCCCAGTATGTTTGGGAAGACAGTTGGAACAGCCGCTTCTGTGAAACGTTTTTAAGTCCCCAAGGTTTTTATATATATGGATCGGTTAATTAAAATCGATCAATTAGCTTCGGTATGTTCCCACCGATTTTATTTATAAATTACGATGAGCGTTTCCACTGAACTTTTTTCCTAATTAAGCTTGACATTTATGACAATTTTGACTTAATTTTGAATTTTTCAATAAAATGTATTAATATACGACACAAACTTAATTTTGAATTTTTCAATAAAATGTATTAATATACGACACAAAATTTGAATTTCGATTGTTAAAAAGGAAAAAAAAAACTTAAATTAAAATGACAATAGAACAATCTTCATTTCCTGTCTGAATCACTTAAATTCCTTAAACTCTTTTCTTTTTCTTTAGTTTTAAGATGTTATCAATCCACATCCACAATAACTACAGTTTTTTTACTTCAAATTCACCCTTTCACAAATCAATTTTACCCTTTTACAAATCAAATTCACCCTTTTACAATTCAAATTCACCCTTTTACAAATCAAATTCACCATTTTGCAAATCAAATTCACCCAGAATTTGTATAAATTAAGGCCCATTTGCTGATTCGAAACATAAATTTATGTTCTACATAAAGTTCATCTTTAGTATGGGGATTTTATGTAGAACTTACATTTTTGTTTCGAACGTCCCATATAAAAATGAAGATTTTATGTTGAACATAAATTTATGTTCCGAATCAGCAAATGGGTCTAAGTAATGATCGTTTTTATGAAAACAAAAATTGTTTTTACTTTTACAAATCTTCTCCTTCAGCTGCAGAGGGTAGCTCTGCATACGGGTGCATATTGTTTCGCTTTTTTACTTGGCCCCCAAAAACTTCGTTTTTCACATTACAACAATTGTTTAATTCGCCAAGCTATTTTTTGTAATTTCTTTTACTTAGTTTTTCGATCACTTCACCCCACTATTACTTCGCAATTGTTTCTTTTGTTTTTTAGTTGTTTTGCATTTCCGTTACAAGTGCACTGAGTTATTTGGTTTTAGTTTATTTCGATAACGGTTGTTTCGCCTTTTGTTTAATTTGATTCAAGGTTTTTTCGTCAGTCTTATTGCGATCGATGATAAAAAATTTTAGAGAAATTTGGCCATAAAGGTAAGCATTAAGAACCAAATCCAAAATATCTGGTTCATAATTTTTTTAATTATTTCGCGCATCGATGGGCGAAATATGTAATGTCGAAATGAACAAAAACGAAATAATAGAAGGCCAAGGGAACTTTAGACCAAATAATAGAAAGGCAAAATAATATAAATACGAAGTGAACAATAACAAAATAAACCCAAAGCGACGATACGATGAAGCGAAGTATATATTGGGCGAAGTAAACGACAAACAAAACAAGTAAATGGCGAAGCGACTTTGACGAAATAATCAAAAAATGAGATATTTGAGGCGAAACAAACCATACCCCTCTGCATACATATTCATGTTATAATTGTAACAATTTTCGGAAATTACCATCTCCTCAGAAGTGTCTACTATCTCAACGAAACTTCCGTTATTTATTGGATCGGTTAGTAAGTTTCTTGCATGAAGTTTAATTTTCGAAAAAAAAATCTTCTTAAGAAGTACGGTGGTAAAAAATGAAGCGAATGACTTCATCCGTTTTAAGAATACTAACATTCTGCCCTATCGAGGTATTTTTCGGAGCGGAATTTTGTCCGATTTCGTACGTTTCGGACAAGTTTTGCTTCGAGGTATTCTTCCGACTTACATTTCGGAATTTTTTCCGATATGAAATAACGCAGTACGATGAGTAACAATGTGGTGCGATGACTAGCTTTATTTCCCTTCATTTTTGATAGTTTTATTTCCGATTTGTCCGCAGAAAATTGTTTGCGGAATTTTTTGTTTTTAACTGTGTTTAAAGCTGGTTGCCATATTTTTGTCCGATGACAATTAGCTCGAATACAAATTTAAGCTCCGACCATATTTGCGTTGCGGAAAATTGTCCGCTCCGAAAAATACCTCGATAGGGCTGATTATCAAGTATTAACCACACATGGCTTAAATTTTGTCTCTGTAGCTCTTCAAATAGTTCACTTACAAATACTGGGTGAATTTGGTTTGTAAAAGGGTGAATTTGATTTGTAAAAGGTACGAATATCAGTTTTAAATAATCGTAAATCACAATCCAAAAAAATGGTTAAAAATCTACTTTTTTGTGAATTTCTGTTGCACAATATGAGTAAGGATCACAAATTGGACTTGGCAAAAAAAACAACTGACAATACTGGTCGAAACCTACATCATAGTATTGAGCTCAACATTTTTCTTGCACCGCTAATACAATATTACTCTTAAAGTAAAAATAACGTTGGTCTTATTATCATAAATATTCTTAAATTTTTGAGGTAATAAATTTATCCTTTTCAAGTGCATTGTGAAGTTTAAATCTTTTGTGTAAGCTTACAAACTCAAGGCTACTTACTCCCTAAATTCACTGCACGTTTCAACTGCAAGTTATGGCAATACGTCAAGAATTCAAGCTTCGCAAAAGTAGTGCATCGTCGCTCCTCAGTAATTTGTCACTCAAATTTAAAAAAGTTTATTGATATTCGTTATTTTTTTTGTGTTCGCTTCGGACTCAAAATGGCAATCCTCGAATGATGATGATTCATATCTAAATAACTAAATTAAAAACTTATGGCATCTTACATTTAGCCAAGAAATTAATTCTTCACGGATCAGAGGCAATTATTATTTTTTTTTTTTTTTCTTAAATGGATTACAATGGGAAAAGTATTGAATTTTTTACTGGAAGAATTGATTACTCTGAAATCTCTTTTTGGAGACAGATTTACACATATTCTCATACAGTTGGACATTTCGGACAGTTTAATATTTTTTAATATTCATAACGTTTGTAGTTTGTCGCAAGATTTGTTTAAAAATTATTTTGGCGGGAATAAATTGACGAATTGTGTTTAAACTATAGAAAATACACATTTTAAATTGGAGAACATTTAATCACAAATTTGTTTTGAAAGAGATTTCTACTTTTGACTTTACAAATTACATTGAACCCAAAGAAAATTGAGGCTGTAACAGAAATAACAGCTTTTTGGTGTTCATTGAGCCATTTTCTGTTCCAAATTGTTCTGGTTTGGTGTTCATTGAGTCTGTCTAGAACAGTTGGGACCAGTTAAGTGTTTTTTTTTTTATGAAATTGGGCATAAGAATGCATAAGAATGCTTTAATAAAATAAAAAAGTCACAAGTTCGAAACTGAAATGAAAACAATGCCTTTGTGCAAGCCATAGCTGGCAAAATAATGCCTTAAGGCATGATAATGCCTACGAAATGAAAAAAATGCCTTTTTGCAAGCTATAGCTGGCAAAATAATGCCTAGGTTGGCATCGCTCGTCTTATAGTCAAGATTATGAAGCCGAAAGACAGTCTCATTGCTGAAAGATATCTCAATCGGCGTTGCCGGACGGCGGCGCGGCAGCGCGCAGCGAGGCGGCCTGGTGAAGGCATAACAAGACAAATTTATTTATTTTCTGAAAAATCAATTTATTTTGTATAAAAAATTAGAAATCGACGGCTTCGTTAACAACACCGTGCTATACGTTTCTAGAAAGCCAATTTCTTTAATTTTGTTTTTAAATTAAATATTTGTAGCGAATAGTTTAAAAAAAAAAATGTTAACTCAAAATTTTGAAAAATCTACTATTATTATTAATATTTTGAAAAATAATTAAAAAAAAATGTTTAAACTAATTTTTTTTCAAAATTATATGTAATTGAGTATCTATAATTAAATTGTTAATTTTAAGTCAAAAACAGAAAACGGGAAGCAAAAATGTTTTTTCGATTTTGAGAAATTAAAAAAAAAAGAGAATTATCAGGGAAACGGACGGCCGCCCTAAAATTTTCAAGGACGACAAAATTGGAAATCGATTGAAGGACACTGTTGACAATTTGGGTGGTATTTAAATAACGCTGAGTGTGTTTTGTTTCTTTTTCAGTCAATGTTGTAGGTGCTTCTTCATTCGCGGACTTGAAAACTGTAAATGGGAGATTATGTGCATGTGCAACACACCGTCATGGCTTTCAACTTTTGAATCTGCTTGATGTTGAGATTAAACGCTTTCTGATGCTTTTGTTTCATCTTCGCCACATCAAATACGGATGTTGGTATATTAGTTTATACAAATATTCTTAATTTAATGCAATTGTATTGCCTTTTGCGTAGTATTTCTTGATCAAGAATATCTTGCGCTGTACGATTTCTTGCATTGTATTACTTCTACGAATCCCTATGAAACAAACAGAGCTGCTTATTTATTTTAAACGCATTCAGTTCCCGAATTGTATTTGTGTTAGCAATGAATTTTGACGCAAAGCAAACCAATGTCGGTTTGTGGCTTGTCCATGTTGCCACAGAGAATTATACGTGTTTATTGATGGATGATGAAGATGAAATGAAATAATAGATACGCCTACCTCTACAACGTCCTACCTCTGTTTACTTGATTTACCACATACGATTACTATCAATAGATAAAGTTCTCTTTCTGCGTTTTTGGTCACTTAAGTCGTTGCAATGAAACAAAAAGCTGTTACATTTACTTTTTCTGACGTTTTGGCAGGGGTTGCCGCCTTATTCAGGGGAATATTATGAACCAAGTATAAGAATAAACTTACAATTTAACAATTAGGCCGTGTGCGAATTGGGTTAAAAATTGGTTAAAACTTGACGTTTGGTTAAATTTTGACACTTCGCATTGAACGAAATCTGAGTGGTTAAAAATTCATCCATTTTTAACCACAATTCATTCAATTCGCAAACAGCCTTAAATTTTTATGGTAAATTAATTACAAAGCTTATTAATAAGTTGAGTCTGTAAACTGTAACTAAGAAAGAAGGGAAACTCCGAATTTTGTAGCAAATAATTTTATTACGACGGGATCTGTGATACTTATTTTCGGGATTCGTAGTACGAATCTATTACGTCGGGACCTGTGATAAGGGATTACCCTTTCAATAACAATAAATAAGATATATTTTCATACTCTTGAAATATGGCAAAACAACGTTTGCCGGGACAGCAAGTGTGTCATGAATAAGTGAACCTAAACGTCGAGCCACGTAAAAATAAATAAAATATTTTTTTAGTAAAAAGAATTGGTGTTGGTCTTATCTTAATTTCTCAAAAGCTACAAGACATTTTAGCATTCAGTTTAATGTTATATTAAATTCTTAAAATCCAATAATACTGTTTCTTAATTTGTAAATTGAATACAAATTGTTCAACATTCAATTAAAAAACCTGTTTATAATTGTGAGTTTTAATGTAGAGATTCGGAATTACAAAATTTCTGAAAGTAGAATAATGGATTTGCAGAATTTTGATAAAAAGAACAATAGAAAATCAGAATATTGGAATACAGAATTATGTTCAACAGGATTTTTTTATTCAGATACAGAATTTCGCTCATAAAGAATTTTGGAATACAGAATAACGACCCATTACATTTTTTCTTGTCTCAACTCTACCGGTATAACAGATTTAACTATTAAAGATATTAATTAAGCATTTAGGTTTAGACATTTGATTTTGAACGGTAATATATTACATTTATATTGTGCCCAAGATCTTTTATAAATAAGAATCTTGAATTTCTTCAAGTGTTTTACGGCAGGTACATAATCTTGATTGCTTTGAGTGCTTTTCTAGGGCGTAGCTTTATCTTTCTTATATTGCAATACAACTCCAGCTCATTAATGTGCAACACCTTGTCGTAGCATTTCATTAAAATTTATGTTTAATAGTCTTACATTTTTCCATGATGATGATGTTAGGGCCATTGCCCCATTTAACAACTTGCCTAGAGCCTCTTTAGATAGAGCTAAGGTAGATTTGTCCCAAATGAACGAATCATGCAAATTTTGTTTCGCTTACGCAGGGAATATCACACCGCATACAGTTTACTGACCACTCGAAAGATAACATCTTATAAAGACTGTAGAAAAGAGGTCCATATCCAAGCGAGTTGGTCTTGTCAGAAAAAAAAGTACAATGAATATGGGTTAAGAAGACTCACATCAACTTTTGTAAGATATTCACTTGTCAGAAATAGACGCGGATAAAACGCGAGAACCGGATGCTTGCTCATACTCAAACCAGGCGCTCTGTTATTGCCATTCAACGTTGTATTGTTACTTAAGCCGCTTGCGCATATTTGTCTCAACCGAACTCGGTTATCTGTAATTTAAGATACCAAAGCTCCCGGAGGCTGTTGGACAGATGCTCGAAGGGACAAAAGTAACAAAACTAAACAAAGTGCGTACATGTTCACTTTTTAGCGGTCGACAACGACACGAATATTGGCCGACTGGTTTCTTAGAATAGGTTGATGTTAACAGTGGCTCTGATTTTCGCTTTGGTTTCGTTCTATCACCAGACCACGCAAAACTACACTGCATCCGATAATTGCGCGAAGACCGAATTTGTATGACTAATTTCTTGTGTTCTTCAAATGTAATTAATAGTTTGTATTTTCTTTGTACCTTGTACCTATGGTGTATCTTGAAGCTGTTAAGAGTAAACAAAATAGTTTATGAAGTTGTTGCGTGCGAGGTGCTTAAGATATGTGTCTTTGTTTGTTGGTTGGTGGCTTGGGGCTACAGAGGTATTGCGTACATGGCACTAGCTTAAATGTGCATTTAATGAATGATAAGAATCTGTTCTTTAGAGCATGCGTCTGGGTTTGATGATAAAACGCTTTGAGCTTAAAGGGATGGAACGAATTTGTTTGGGAAACATTAATTAAATGGACTGAAGGCATTGACAAGTTTAAGAGATGCTATTTTTGTTCAATTTTAAGATCGTTTAAGATGGGAAAACATTTTGATTTGGAAACTTATTTTGATCTCCCTCTCAATTAAGATACGTAAAGAATGCAAGTACAAAAAATGAACATTGTAAAACAAACAAATTACTTGATTTCTTTCATAGGCATGCTTTTCAGTGGTTATGTATTCTGCTCTTTGCATTTAAAAAGTAATGAAACGTAAAACGTCCACTTTACTTTGTTGTGCGGTTCGGGCATATTTTAAATATTTGTTTGTTCATATTTATTTATTTATTTAAATTATTTTTTTATTTACCCGTTTTGCCTTCAATACTTCAATACAAATCACAGGTGTGTGTGTGTGTGTGTGTGTGTGTGTGTGTGTGTGTGTGTGTGTGTGTGTGTGTGTGTGTGTGTGTGTGTGTGTGTGTGTGTGTGTGTGTGTGTGTGTGTGTGTGTGTGTGTGTGTGTGTGAATTTTAGCGCGAATTTCGAATTTTTTTTTTCAGGAGCCAAATCCTTAATCATTTTTATTTGATCAAATTCTTTAAAATTCTTAAGGCCAACTTGGACTTATGTCAGTTCCGAAAAACGAAATAAGGTCAATTTCTTCAAGACGGCCTTATTTCGTTTGGCGTTAGTTACAGAACTTTTATAATCAGAATACTAATAATTCGGGATAATTTGCCAATTGAAAACTGTACAACACACTCATCACTCCAGTCCTGCTGTATGGTGCAGAAGCATGGACCCTGATAAAATCGGATGAAAGTGCCTTAGGCTGTTTCGAGAGGAAAGTTCTTCGGGTTATCTTTGGCCCCGTGTGCATTGAAGGGGAATGGCGAAGAAGATACAACAGCGAACTTTACGGGTTGTACAACGACATGGACCTAGCCAGAAGGGTCAAGGTCCAGAGACTCAGATGGCTCGGTCATTTAGAGCGAATGGACACCAATGCTCCGGCTAGGAAAGCCTTCGACACTATTCCCGAGGGACGTAGGAGGAGAGGAAGACCGCGACTCAGGTGGCGCACTCAAGTGGAAGAGGACCTCAATCAACTCGGAGTGCAAAACTGGAGACGACTAGCTAAGGATCGAGCTAGCTGGCGGAGCCTGTTGATTGAGGCCCAAGTCCACAACGGACTGTAGCGCCACCTTAAGTAAGTAAGTAATTTGCCAATTGAAAAATTGACCGATTTATCTCCATCTTGGCAAAAATCCGCAATTAATACAAGCAGTACGATAAATTAAACATAGTTCATCAATTCGATTGTTGAAAAATTGTAGGATTAATCTTGAGTTTTCCTTTTTTCCCCACGGTCAGCCTTATATTCACTATTCTTGTGTTGTTAAACTTCATATCTTCTATGTTTATATTTGCGCTAAAAAATAAAAACCAATCAGACCGAGTTGACAACGTAGTCACTAGATTTCGGAATGAGCCCATGTTTGTTTCAGCTAATATGTTCTTCAGATTGCTTCATCATGCAGCTAAATACATTGAATACATTCCGGGTTTAAGAAATTAAACTTTAATGTTTTCAAAAGTGTATTCGTCTGATCGATAAATTAAAATAATTTTCTTTTCTCATTTCTATACCGAAACTATTCCTAAATAATAAAAAGCCAACGCTAAAGAGCGATTTAAAAATTTGAAACAATCAATTATGATGAATCACATCTCCTTTTGCCCTTTCCTATGCCACACAATCGACTGCCACGCGACGGACACGACTGACACGACCGACCGACGTGTTATAGTTTTATTCAATCTATTTTTGTTATAAAGCATAAGCATTGCCAGGGGCAAGGTCGATAATATTTTCATCGTTGCGATCGATGTGTCGATAACGGGTTATTTTTTACTTCAATTTAAACGTGTTTATTCAACTCACTTAAACAAGTGAGAATACGAAATATTGTTTTTATCTAACTTATTTTGATATTGTGCAGCCAGCCAGCACAGTCAGCACAGGCAGCGCACCGTCAGCTAACACACCGTATCCTTTCCCGTTTTCCTCTACACTAAGTAGTATTAACTAACAAAGTTTAAAAATTTAGCGAGAAATCGCAACCGAAAAATAATAAATCCTTATCAAAGCCATATCTT
>CAKKXW010000003.1:1083412-1094865 GCA_920937365.1 Sphaerophoria rueppellii | reverse complement strand
GACATTTTCATGGTGTAGTGTAAAAAATTGGTAAACGAACGGAACAGTCGATAAACTGGAAAATCAAACATAGATAAAAAAAATGTCCAATTGTAGACTTTCCCTTTATTGCAGTATATTTAAGTTCCTTCCCGTGGTAGGAAAACTTACCGTTACCTCATTTCTCTCGTTTGTCTCAATTGTAGTTGATGAGTGCATTTCTTGAATTAAATTTAATTAATGGAGTAACTTAGTAAGTATTCCTCAAAAATAAACTCATTAGAAAATAGTTCTTGTAGTCTTCTGCTTCCGATAGCTGGCTTTATTTCGATTTAAGAAATGAAATAAGGCCAAAAATAATTAAATAATTTAATCCACTCAAAGTGGGAATTTTCTCCAATTTTTAAAGTGAAATAAATTCCCACTGCAAGTGGGAAATAACTGCACAATTTTTTTGGTGGAATTATTTCCCAGCATTAAACTGAGCTGTACAGGTTTTACAAGGTTATACGAGGTTAATTTAATCAAAATATGTGATTAATTTAATCAATTTATTGAATATAAATATATTTTTATTTTTACAAGTTACAAAATTATTTATTTGTTTGCACAGTAACTATGGTGGGACATCAGTACCGAATTCTATTTTGGGACCAGTCCAGAAATTAAATTCAGGGTTTCTAACCTTCGTGATTAGTTTTGAACATTTTGTAAAACAATAAATTGAGTGGACAGTTTGAACATATTTTCAAAGTTCACATACCGCATGCTCTAAGTCTGTGTAAAGGAAACTCCTCCCAATGCAAACGTTCTTCTAAACGTTGGTGATCGTTGCGAGTAGGGCATTCTACAAGCACTGTACTTGAACCCAGTTTCATCTAATTGCATCTTTTTGTCACCTTAAATAACTGAGCTGTTTCAATTACATTGACAGCTCCATCAGAAAGATCGTCATCTTCCTCAGACGAAAGTGAAAAAAGATGATCAATATGAATCATTGCAATGCAGAACCTGCTTTCCAGACACAGCGTGCATTACAAAGGTGCGTAGTGGTTCCTTTTCCAAATTGAAGGACATGGCACAGCTTTGAAAAATGAATTTTTTATATAGTTGTAGTTAGTTGTATACACGGTTTTTTGTTTTATTTTATCGATGAAAATTTTTTGTTTCCATATAATAGTAACGAGTACAAATCAATTTATTGATTTTCATAAAACACGTTTTTTTTCATTTGGGCTCTTGAATTTTTGAATTCGGCCTTATTTTGTTCAGCGATATTTCACGTCGCCCGTCAGGGAATAGACTTGTTCCACTCAACCTGGAATCCATTTGGTCGGAACATCGCATTCCCCGAATTTTAAAAAGTTTTCTGTGCACATTTGCCTGAAAGTTTTAACTAGTCCTAGGGGCAAATTCAGACAAATTGTACTCTACTTAAGTCAACATTTTTTATACTTTTTATTTAATATTTAAGTTTAAGTTTGTAAATGAAATGTGGGTATAGGTACAGTACAGGTGTTATAGATTTTACAAGTTTATCATGAATATATCTAGTAAATGAACAAAAATTAATGTTTTCATTTTTCTTTATTTCTTTTTAGTTTCAACATCAACAGCTTTTGTTATCAATACAAAATAGTTGTGTTAGCAATAAAAAACAATGAGAGGAGTGCAGGACCTGAGTTGGGTCAGAAGAACACCATTTATTCTTGCATTATTTTACTGTTTAGCAGCTGCAGATAGTTTGAAAAAAGGTAACTACGCAAACATATATGTATATGATTCATAGGTCATATTTTAATAAAAACTTATCTGTAAAAATTAGTCCTTATTTCTACTATAAAAAATATTTCTTCATGAATTTGTAAACAAACAAAAAATGTACAAAAGACTCATTTTGTTTTTCTGCAATATTTGGAGCCGAATACCGTATAGGATTTATAACGTTCGAACATGCATCAACATATCAAACGTCGTCTCAGTTATTTTCTGATACATTGCTTCGGAATTTTATTTAAGTAGCATCATTGATCTGATCATGTCAGTTCCATCAAACAAAAGAAACTCATGGGCAACGAACGCATAAATTATTGTGCAGACAAAAATAACCTTGCATACATGATCTCGAAGCAATACCTTTATTTTTCCCTACAGGCAAAATATCTTGTCCTACGGCAGGAGAAATCTTGGCCTTCTTAAAGGTTCATAAGAAGTACAAGGCCTTATTTTATGACGATTGTATGGCCTGTTAATTTTAAATCGAAGTAAATGAGATGGAGTTACTGGATCAAAGCCTCATAATATTTCTACATACTATGCGCATACATTTATATGTACGTCATGTTTATGTATGTGCATTCTTATTTATTTATTTATTTTCTGAAACCATAATCGTTTTAATCGCTTAACAGCCCTACTCACTCGAACACATATTGGAATAATAATATACAAACATAGTTGAAGAATTAGAATGCAAATGTCTAGCTTTGCGAAAAAAAAGTTGAAAAACATTAGATTTTCCCTAGATTAAGCATTTTGTTCAGTGATAACGGCTAAAAATTGACCTGCAAGGTTTGCTTAGAATAACGGTTCTATGGGTCTTAAGATAATAATTAAACCGCAATCCTAGCGATATTTTAGTTTCAAGAGCAACGTGTGCCTCTACAGTGTGTACTCACATTTTCTTTTCCAGCATTAATTCGACTTTAATAAAGTGTATTTTTGTTTGACCTTTTCAATCAATGTTGTGTTAGTTATAGTCTCAACATTTTGTTAACGAAAACAATAAATGCCTTTAAGATATTACACATTATTTGCATGTATACTAACATTATATTTTACAAACTTAATAAAGCAGGTCCACCAGTGGCGTATTAACTTTAAGGCAAAGTAGGCATGTGTGAGGGTACAAAGGGCGCATTGATTTGATGAAGTGGCACATATTGCTAGTTCTTTCGTGGTTGTTAAAGAAGAAAGCTTATGACCTCGCACCACACTTACCACTTATATTAAAATAAAAATCGGTTCTGAACAATTCCACCTACAGATTTAACTCGGTTTACAAACTCAGTTCGCTAATTCGGCTTGAAACTCGATTTGCCCACTCTTAAAACCACGCGGTACAGCAGTTTCGGTCAAACTATAGTACGAGTTAGTTCTAATATAGGGGCGCCGATGAGATGCATACCTAAGGCGCTCTCAACGTTTAGTCCGCCACTGAGGTCCACAGAAAGTAAAAACAAAAATCGTAAACTGGTTGCAGTTCTTCATATGACATTCCGGGCTCACTAGCTCATGATGAATTCATAAATAAAAACTGTCTGACTTCATTACTCATTAAAAGAAGATACAAATAAGTTGATCATCAAATCTCAGATGAATGTTACCTTGATTGGATTTGTACGTCAAGGACCTGATGCAATATTAGCAAGGTACCTACGCTATTAAACCACCACCGTCTTCAGTGTAATTTTGCAAAGTGAAGTTCATAATCAAGTGCAATTCTAAAACGAACAGGTGCTGTCACTGCTCTGTTAATGAATCTTTGGAACGTCCCTAAGCGATATTACAAAAATAACCACAATTATTAAATGAATATGCCCACTGAGAGACAAATGTTAAGACGTTGGGCTTAAGCTTAATTAAGAAGTTGCATCAATCAATCAGGAATAAACTTGATGAGATGATGATGGTAATGTTTTTTTTTTTAACTATTTTGGGATAAACACATTGCACAATGAAACTAGCGAATTCAAGATGGTATATTCATTTCATATAACAGTTCTAATGTTCCTGGAGAGTTTACTGACGAGCTTATATTTAAACAGAAGAGTCTGATCCACGCTCATTATATAGCATACTACAAAAGAAAGAAGCTTCTTCAATAAAAAATGCAACAAACCTCATTTTATGACCATTCTTCACGGAAACGTCAACTACACTATTTCTCGTTTCATAAAAAAATAGAGTGGCGCGACAGCTCTTGAAGAGCAGAGCCCTGAGTGGCTTACTTTCATCAACAATTCTCTAGGTGCGTGTGAAGAATTTAGGGGACCTACAATTTAACGCCGATTCCGAAAGGCAAAGTTGAGAAGCACTTTTTCATGACAGATGATACTCTTGGAAGTTTTGTCAATTCTTCGCAAGAGGCAGTGTCCGTGAAAGATGAAATAAATACTTTGGGCTCGAGTAGGATTCGAACCCACGACGTTCTGCTTCGCAGCGAACGCACCTAACCACTAAGCTACGGACAATACTCGTTTCATAGGTGAAATTTTATCAAATAGCTTTCTGTTTTGCTGAACTGCTGTCAATTAAGTAAAAGAGGTTGTTGAAATGCAGTTTCCTTTATCCAAAAAAAAACCGTTATTTGCTCCATTGGCATGAGTACCTAAAAGTATGATCATATCAAAAGGTGGTTTTTTAAAAAGGATACAAATATTATTATTTCTGAAAATATCTTCTGCAAAATTCCTCTTCGATCTACAATGATTTATAATATCTGTAATAGGCTGGTTTTATTGTTATACTTAAATTTGCTACGAAATCGGGAAAGGTACCAATGAAACACCATGTAACATATGCCTTCAAACTCAGATTTAATTAATATTACAACAAATAGGTACGATTACATGTTCTTCTTTTCAGAAGTAAGGTAGTTCTAATCACAACTTTTAATAATTGTTATCAATCAATAATAAATTAAGGTAGGTTCGCTAAAGGAAAAGGGGAACGAAAACAAAATTCTAAGGTTATTTTCTTCTTTTTCGTTCACTTATTTTTCCCTTTCAAATGATGTCTTGAGTTCTCACGCCTTGAAGATTTTCTATAAAAAATATAGTACATATCAAAATACACTTACTTATCCAATACATTTTTCGCTGAAGTTGGCACCCTTAGCTTACCGTATTCGTTTCCAGACTCACATCCTTCTTCTTCGGATGAAGAACTGCAACGGTAAAATATGATGAGCTCATTAAACTCTTCCTTAAACAGCATTGTAAAATGGGGAATACAAAATCGTGTAGAGTTTAATGCTTCGAAAACTCAAAGCTGTCTCGTATCGTTAAAGCGAGATACACCTCCCCTGACACTGTCAATGAGTGGCACTTTCATCAATGAGACCGAACATCTCGAGATTCCTTTTATGGAATGAACACATATGCGATGTCGCCAAAAGTGCCACAAGATGTTTAGGTTTCTTAAGACTTTGCAAGAAATTTGTTTTAATTTCTGATCTGGCTATCATCTACAAAACTTACATACGCCCTAAGTTTGAGTATAACTTTCATGTTATACAATAATAATATAACAACGTTGAAAAGAAGGAAACAATATAAAAGAAAATAATGTTTTTGACTTTATAATTTGATCTGGACTTTTTTTCTTGGTGGTCGTATAGCGTTTGTTCTCTGCATACGTACGTTTTGGACCGTTAATTATTTTCCGTCAAGTTCTTTCCTGCAATGTGGCATTTCATGCAACGACATCCACCTTCCTCGTCGACTTTCGCTTCATCGTTTTCTCCATTAAGCATTTTTGATTCGCCTCGCCACTCTCAGCTTCTACAGGCAATTGTTTATTGCCGTGTCTGCTTATCCTTCGCTTTTTTTTATTGTTGACACACACTTGATTCTTTCGACTAAATCTCTGAGGCTTTTCAATATCATCGTGTTTCTTATAAACTTTATTGATGAGCTTCTTGAGTGTAACCAAATACTAATTTGTTGGATTATTCTTGATTGAAATTCCTTCCGGTATCAATCAGAACATTTTCGACAAAATTTTTCTTATCACGTTATCACCATCCAAAAAAATTGTCCAGTGTTAATGTTGAGTTCGTTCCGGGAGATAAAGTTTACAGAATTCCAACAACGTGATAATATGAAATTTTTTTTGATTCCTTCCATTTATCACTTTTTTCTTGAAAGTGATAATAAGTTACAGAACATGGGTCCTGGACTTTACAAAACAGTATGTTGCTCATAGAGTATTTTGTCGTCAAGATTTTGCGTTTACCGTAAAATGAAAAACAGGATTATGATCTTACAGAATTTTCACCACAGTATTTTGTCATACAGTATTTTGACTAACAGGATTATGGCTCGCTACCCATAAAAACTTTTACAAAACCAGCGTTTATCTATTCAAATAGATTAGTTAAATAAAAAAAAAGAAAAAGTACTCAAGAGCATCATATTCTACGCTGGTTGTTCATTAGTCTCCCAGTTTTTTAGCGTGTAATTGATTCTTCTCCTTCAATCTGACAATAACGCTCCTAACTTTTCATATTTATTCCTATCAGGCTCACATTCGTCATCTTCGGATGTGTAACTGCAACTGCAAATACCTTAAAATGTGACTTTAACAACACTGTAGGTACATATTAAGCCACGTGGAGATTTTTGCTTCGAAATCTCATTGTTGTTTCGTATTTTTGAAACGAGATGTGACCCTCCTGCCACCGTCTATGACGCTTGCATCCTTCAATTTTATACTAGTTTTAAGGCGATCAGATTTTCTACTGATATTCTGGAACATTTTGTAAATTTTTATAAACATTATAAATGTCTCTCCTGTGTTGAACGATGACGCACGCGATATCAACAAAAATTCTGCCAAATATTTGGGCTTCCTGAGACGGTGCATAAATAATTATATTATTAAATTATGCATCTCTAATACTTAAGCCTCTTAGACAGTGTTCAAGAACGAATTTGAAAATAATAGGTGACGAGAACATCACTTTATCTCTAAGGTCATTCGAACGCGTGCGTGATCTCGTAAGGTTTGTTGTCTCTCTTTTGAAAAAAAAAAAAAAAAAAAAAAAAAAAAATAGTTGAATTTCTCCCCTAAATAAATGCAACCGTACCTTATAACCGCGCCTACCCTCTAGCCCACCTTTAATAAAAGAAGTCCAATAATAATTTTGTTAAGATTTTCATTGATACCTTAACTTTGAATTTTTTATAATTTGAATTTTCTTTTCCTTTTATAGAAAAAGTAAAGTTTGAATGCCCCGGTGAAGGACTGTTTCCTGACAAAACTGATTGTCGCTTGTACTACCGATGTGAAGTGAAACTACTGCCGAGCCAAGAGGAAGACTTTATTAAGCCGTATGCGTTCACGTGCAAAGACGGTTCAATATTCTCAGAGATGCTTAAGATATGTGTTCCTCCTATGATAGCTGGTCGCCCAGAATGTTTAAATTTTATGAATGAAGTCGACAATGAAGACAAAATTATGACTGCAGCTTCTCCACTTCGAAGCTTTGGTATTGGACTGAGTGGTGTATCAATTATTTCAATGTCAACATCATCTTCCAGGGCATTGGCCGACGGAACGTTAGACCCATTACCATGTGAAGATGACGGATTCTTAACTGATCCAGAAGATTGTACCGTTTTCTATAGATGCATCTCACACGGTCGAAGTTATAATAAGATTGGTTTCCGTTGTGCTGATGGAACTGCATGGGATGAAACATTACAATCATGTAATCATTATGATGAAGTACAAGGGTGTGCTAGAATGACCAGTAATAATCTTACCAAAGACCAATCATCAAATAATTTAACCAATAGCAATTCGACGTCATCTTCTAGTTCTTCTTCGTCGAATTCAACTTCACAATCTAGTTCTAGTCAAATGAATAGTTCATCATCTTCTTCTTCCTCGATCTCAACACAGAATTCATCTGGCAGCCATCAGTCATCCTCATCGTCATCAGGTAGTAACAATAATCAGTCGGGACTTAACCAATCCTCAGCAAATAATCAAACTGCCACAAACAACAATGGTAGTAGTCAAAATACTTCAAACAATCAATCCGGGTCATCTAACCAACAAAGCTCATCAAGTTCAAATAATAATTCAGGTTCGTCAACTCATGACAATTCCACCAATCATAATTCAAATCAATCTGGTTCGACAACAAATAATCAAAATCAAAATACAACCAACGCCCAGTCGGGAACGAACTTATCGAACAGCGAAAATCAGTCGAGTTCTTTGGCGAATCAATTAACATCGAATGTCAATAACAATCAAAGTTCTTCGAACAACCAATCAAATTTGTCAAATAGCCAAAATTCTTCTAACATTCAGTCAACAAATTCAACAGGAATACCAGTTGGAAACTGCAAATCAGAAGACACATACCTAGCGGATGAAAATGACTGTTCCAAGTTTTACAGATGTGTTGATAATGGAAATGGTGGTTATGATAAGGTTGAGTTCACTTGTGGCCCAGGCACTGTATGGGATACTAACTCAAATGGATGCAACCATCCTAGCACGGAACAAATTGAAAAGTGTAAAATATCGGGTCCTATCGATGAGCCAACCACTACAAACAATCATTCTTCAGGTAATCAATCAGAATCTTCTAGCAATCAGTCTTCACAAAACAATCAATCTTCAACAAATCAATCAAATAACGAATCAAACTCTAATAACGAAAGCAATCAAAGTTCTCAGGCGTCTTCAACTACTTCTTCTAGTCAAAATTCCACCATGTCCCAATCATCGTCAAACAATCAGTCAGGAAGCAATGAAAGCAGCAGCAATCAACAATCTTCTAGTAGTCAACAGTCAAGCACTGGAAATCAACAAGGATCTTCAAGTTCATCACAAAACCAATCAAATGTCTCCTCAGGTAGCCAAGGAAATAGTCAGCAATCTTTAAGTGGTAACCAAAATGTGAATCAAACATCAAATAACAACCAAACGCTCGGAAACCCATCTGGCGAATGTGAAAATGAAAGCAGCTATCTTCCTGATAAGACAGATTGTACAAAGTTTTACAGATGTGTCGATAATGGAAAAGGGGGTTATGACACAGTTTCATTCACTTGTGGACCAGGAACGGTTTGGGATGCAGAAACGCAGGCTTGTAATCATCCTTCAGAAGATCAATCCAGGCAATGTGATATCATGGCATCAGCTGAAAACAATCAAGCAACAAACAATAATCAAACGTCTAGCAGCTCTCAACAATCAAGTAATAATAATAATAGCAACCAATCAACCGGTTCCAATAATCAATCATCAAGTTCATCCAATAATCAAGCTCAAGGCACAAGCAACAATCAGTCGTCTACCTCATCTCAGAGTCAAGGGGCAAGTAATAATCAATCTACAGGATCGAATTCATCTAACAATAATCAAGGATCTAGCAACAATCAATCATCAAGCACCGGTCAATCGTCCAGCAGCAATCAATCAACAAACTCAAATACTAATAATAATCAAACTGGAAGCAGCTCATCTAATAGCCAAGGATCCAGTAATAATCAATCTACAGGATCGAATGCATCTAACAGTAATCAAGGATCTAGCAACAATCAATCATCAAGCAACGGTCAATCGTCCAGCAGCAATCAATCAACAAACTCAAATACTAATAATAATCAAACTGAGAGCAGCTCATCTAATAGTCAAGGATCCAGTAATAATCAATCTACAGGATCAAATGCAACTAACAGTAATCAAGGATCTAGCAACAATCAATCATCGAGCACCGGTCAATCTTCCAGCAGCAATCAATCATCAAACTCAAATACTAATAACAATCAAACTGGTAGCAGCTCATCTAATAGTCAAGGGTCCAGTAATAATCAATCTACTGGATCTAATTCATCAAACAGTAATCAAGGATCTAACAACAATCAATCAACAAGCACCGGTCAATCTTCCAGCAGCAATCAATCGTCAAACTCAAATTCTAATAATAATCAAACTGGTAGCAGCTCATCTAATAGTCAAGGGTCCAGTAATAATCAATCTAATAACAATCAATCATCAAGCGCCAGTCAATCTTCCAGCAGCAATCAGTCATCAAACTCGAATACTAACGAAGGCTCCAACAATCAAGGATCAAATAACTCTCAATCCTCAGGATCAAACTCATCCAACAATCAATCTGGAGTCATGAACAACAATCAAGCATCTAACAACAATCAGACATCAAGCACCAGTCAATCTTCAAACAGCAATCAATCGTCAAGTTCAGGCCAGGGATCCAGTATGGAAAATCAATCTTCGAATTCGGCTTCGTCAAGCAACCAATCTTCCAGCAACAATCAATCTTCAACAAGCTCTGGTTCAAGCAATCAAGGATCTAGCAATAATAGTCAGTCATCAAGTTCTAATCAATCTCAGAACAGTAACCAATCATCAAATTCATCAAACAGCCAGTCTGCGTCAAACACCTCGAATAACAATGAAAACTCAAATTCAAGCAACCAGTCGACCGGAAATCAGAATAATGCCAATAATCAGGTAGGGTCCAGCAACCAGAACGCATCTCCAGGATCTCTTGGATCAGACGGAAAATGTTCAAAGGAAGGTTTTGTAAGTGATCCAAATGACTGCACTAAATTTTACCGTTGTGCCAGCAATGGAAAAGGTGGATTGGAAAAATATTCTTTTACTTGCGGTGGAGGAACTATTTGGGATGAAGCTTCGAATGCTTGCAACCATAAGTGGGCAGTAACAGGAAAATGTGGTTCAAATACAAATCCATCCCAGAGTTCATCAAGTAGTTCTCAAACATCTCATAACAATCAAAGCTCAAACAATAACCAGTCATTAAATAATAGTCAGACCTCCAGCAACAATCAAAGTTCCAGCAGCCAAGTGTCAGGTAACGAATCCAATAGCAATAGTCAAAGTTCATCCAGCACAGGACAGAATTCAACTAATAATCAGTCATCATCATCAAACAGTAACGAATCAAATAATAATCAAGGTTCCATGAGTAACCAAACATCGAATTCAAATCAGAACACGTCTTCAAGTAGCTCTCAAGGATCTAACGAAGGGGCGGTAACTGGTAAGTTCACATTAAGAAAAATTTTAAAAAAGAAGTATTTATCGGTTATAAGAAAATCTCGTTTAAAAGAAACTTGAACAAAAGCACCGTGAACTTTTGCATATATTTTACTGTTGAATTGTGTGTTTATAAGAAACACGTTTATAAGAAAAACACTGACAAAAGAAACATTTCTCAAACACAAACTTTCATTTTTCATGTAAAGTTGGTTGGATATAAGAATCTTGCAAACAAATCTTAATTACGTGGACTTGGGCCTCAATCAACAGTCTCCGCCAACCAGCTCGGTCCCTAGCTAGCTGTCTCCAGTTTTGCACTCCAAGTTTCATTTCATTTATTTCATTTATTCCATGTCATAAAAAAAAAACTTTACAAAGACACAGTAAGATTTAGATCTTTTAGAGCATCATAGAAGCAAATATGTTCACTTAAAGTGACTGAATTTAAACAAAACAAAAAAAGAGAAAAAAAAAGAGATTAAGAATTATACATAGATAAATAATTGCATTTACAAAAAAAAAATAAAAAATAAGCTTATAGCTAATATTAAAAAGACTCTGTCGATCGATCCCTGGCTCGACCAACCGCCTCTGACAACTAACTCCGGGTTCAGGTGCATTAATTCTAAACAAACGTTCTA
>CAKKXW010000003.1:1013414-1026773 GCA_920937365.1 Sphaerophoria rueppellii | reverse complement strand
TTTATGCGCAGTGTTTTTATTTACTGTCGTGCGTTATTTTTACCGGCGCCATAGACAAAGACAAGTCAGTCTCAGTCAAGTAAAACAACGACTTTGGACTTTGACTTTGACTTTATCTTTATGTTAAGTGAGTTAAGTATAAATAACTCAGAGAAAGAATGTTAAGAACGATATGTAAACAGAAAATGAATGTGATCACCGTAGTCACTACAAATTTATAATTAAATTTTGAAAAATCCCAACGTTTTCATACAAAAATCTTCCATTTCAAAAATCTGTCCTTTTTTCCCTACGGGTAGCAACAACACAAAAATCCCTACGGGTAGGGATTTTTCCCTACATGTAACATCACTGATGCCACTAGTGTAAGTAAAAGACAAATGTATAGCAAGAATTGTAAGAAAGAGACTCAATAAATATGAATTGAGTGAATTGTATTTCTATTTCAGTTTCAGTTTCAGGTTTCAGCAACAAAATGAACTGACTCTGACTGAACAGAAACAGATACCGCGGCCATTTTTATTGCGTGCTGTCATTTATTTTTGTGACGCGTATTTCGATCTATTTACTCTATTAATCATTGCTTTTAATAGAAAAAACTAATACAAAATACAATTTAATATTCAATTTTTCGATATTCAGTATAAAGTATACACAATTTCAACCTAAATGTGTTAAAATATCTTGTAAAACGACAGAAAGAAAAGTGAACTACATTTTGTGCAAGAAAATCTTCCAACAAAACCCATGCAGTGAATTCAGCGTTATGTTCATCGCGCTCTAAACAAAAAATAAATACATATATATTAAAACAACAGTGGTGCAAACGGGATTAAATATCAAAACAAGTTCACTGTAGGTTGGTTGCTTCTACTTTTTGCAAACAAAAACATTTTTTTGTATAATGTTTATTCATGTAGTACCTTTTGTTTTTGTTTCAACATTTTTTCTTTAAATAAAAAAGCAATAATATCGAGGAATTAAAAAAGTTTACATGTTGAATTTGTGTCACTCGACCAATTGAAATGAAGAAAAACTACAGGTGCATAAGTACATAATTAAGAATTTTTTGTACAATATACCTACTATACCTTTCTCTGGTATAGTAGGCTCCCTAGAGCCTAGAGTGTAGATAAACCTTTAACAATGACAGTTTAGTAATCTGCCCACAGCTCGCAGGAGTATGCTCAACTCAAGTGGAATTTGTATTCGAAGTTGATTGGATTTTGATATTGATGTTTTCATAGGGCATGGCTCTTTCTGACCTTCACCAGCTTATGATCTTAGATCAAACGTTGTCCATCCTAAGGTTGTTCTGGAATCTGGGAGTCATAACGCAGGGTAAAATAAAGGAAAGGCAGATTGATGAAGCTGAACAAAAAAATAAGAAAATTCATCCAGTACTTTCGGTTGCCTTGTCCCCTTTTGATGAATGAATTTTGAATGCCTTACAGTAGATTCTCCCAAAACCAAAAACTGGATCAAATGGCTGTTTTTCTCGACAGCGTATCGTCTAGCTCAATTGGTATAGAATTTAATAGCGATATGCAATAACATTTATATTTAGAACCAGCTACCCAGCCGTCCACTGCAATGTTTTTATTTTAGGAGATCAAATTTTTGTAAAATAGATTAAGTACGTACAGTATATTTTCAAGTTCGTCTTTTTAGCTTCACATTTTTTCTATTACTCTCTTCTCTCTCTTGAGTGCTTGTGGTGAATCGAGGGAACCTATAATTTTATGCCGCTTTAAGCGGCCGAGTTGAGAAGCAGTTTTCCGCAACAACTCATACTCTTGGAAGCTTTGTCAGTAACTTCGCAGTGGGCAGTTTCCGTTAATGATGAAATAAAATTTGTTTTAGTTATTAGATTCTACTGCAAACTAACGTATGCTAGGGGTCTTGTGTTAATAATCATTTCGACTTCAATCAGCATTGACAGTAAGGACTCGTCAGTAAGTTTTTGACTCTTCATTACTTGTTGTAATACACGCTTAACTGAGCCTACAAGTCGTTCCCATGCACCACCCATATGTGGAGCTGCTGGTGAAGAACCATTTCATGTCAACAGTGGTGAATTTTTCTTTAATTTTACCGGTGTTTGTTTTTTCTGCACCTCTCAAGTTTGTTCCGTTGTCCGACTAAAATTGTCTTGGTAAACCACGTTTGCATATGAAGATTCTGATGCACATGATGCATGAGTTTGCTGATAAGCTATGGGCTACTTCCAAGTGCACAGCTCGAAATGTAAGGCATGTTAAAAGAACTCCTCAACGTTTCTTTGAACGCCTTATAACTCTGACAACAATTTGTCCAAAATAACTGTCGCCGACATACGAAAAAGGACGAGAAAATGTTACCAATCTCGCTTGTGAAAGTGGCGCCATCCCTGGAAAATAGGGCCTAGCTTGCTTCAAGTGGCATTCGTTACATTTCATTCGAGATTTTCGAACTATCTAACGAATTTTGTGAACGCAAAACTTTTGTCTCATTTCGTTCACCCATGAAAGTAGTAGTAGCAAGAAAAAATGTTACATGGTGTTCCTTCGTTAAAATTAAGGGTCGTCTGGTATCTAATTCAGCGTAACATGTCCTGTCGATTCTTCCTCGTAAACGTTGAAGTCTATCATCGTCAATATAGGGTGAGAGTTTGTATAACTTACTTGTTTTCGGGATTAATTTTTGTCTTCTAGAAGCATGATTTCATCACTGAAACTATTTTTCTGAACCATTCGAAAGAGCAGCTTCTCGGCCTTCTGCAGATCCTCAGGAATAGGAAGGTTATACCAGACGATTCTTTATGTACCTTGCTCCTAAGATTACTTGTGTATCGGAAAATCTACGCCATTGCACGTTTCAGTCGAGCCCATGATGAAAATCGTTCGAAATCAATTTAATTTTCAAAATTCAACATCAACAGTATATATTTCGGACGAAGTTCTTGAACCCATCACTGCGGTTCAAGCCTAGGAATCGATAAAAGTTTGAGTTGTTCAACCTTGTTTTTCGAACAAACTAGGGAGCATCTAATTGAACACCCTTCATTGCATCCTCGCTAGCATCAACAAATAAATGCAACTGGACGTTGTCATATCTTTGAGAAATAACATCTTGGAGTTTCTACTTCCCGGGCATTATTCAACAAACATCGCCAGTCGTTTCACTTCGATACCTGTACCTCAGGTATTTGACCATCCCATCCTATTCCAGTTCTCCAAACTTCTTGCATCAATATTTTAAGTTTCACCATGTAGAATGAAAGAAACCCAAGCGGGCTTCTGCTCATTCAAAGTCAATGATAAACCTCTGTCTAAAAAGTTAAACGTTTTCCAAGTTTTCCCATTTCCAAACAAGACAACTGGAACAATACGGAATATAGCATTCCTTTATTCTGATGCCGATGTGCGATGATCTTGAAATAGCTTGATGGTTCTCTTCTCTCATAGACTGAAGAGAAACGTGACACCTTCCTTGGAATCGACTTCGACACCCAAAACGTTTTAAATGTGATAAACAAATTTGGCATACCTCTTTCTTCTTGACCAGCTCTCTACGTTCTTCGATTGAAATGAATTTACTTCAGACGAATTACACAGGAAACAACCACTTAACTTATTTTTCGCTTTGCTTAACGAAGTTGATTCTGTATGTGCATGAATTTCCGAATGCCTCTTATTTCCATGACTCCTTGCCCAATCCATTTTTTTAAGAAGCAGGTAGTTTTCCCACTAGTTCATCTTAGAGAACAGGATTGTTCAGATGGTTCTCCATGCAAACGATATCAACGTCTCTAAACGCACTTTAGGTGGCGGTTCATTCTTGATCTTATATATAAGCATCTTGATTAGATGCCCAGGTGTCCTAAATTGTATTCTAAGAATAGAAATAATCTTCGGTACCATTGATGGCATAACTAGAATTGAACGAACGCACTCCAGAGTTCCAGAACCGCATATCTTCGAATAGCTTGGAAATGTGCTTATGAAAATGGGCCCATCTACTGGTTTTCCTGAAAAAAATTGGAAGTTCTTTTGGCATCACTTGACAATATTTTGACTGGATAAACAAATATCCTTATCTTAATCCAAATTAACAGGAAAATTATTTATTTGCTTAACTGGTTTTGTTTCCATGTTCTTCGCAGGTTTGGAATTCACATTCTTAACCCATTCAGCTGTTCTACTTCTCCCGAAACTACTGACTGAAGATATTTCATCGCCTTCAGATAACATCTCGTAACGCTTAGAAAGAAATTCTTCTTCCCTTTGTTCTCGTTCTTTCCTTTTCTTCATCAAGCCGTCTTAACTCCAACTCAATTCTATTCTTGCTTCTGGATGATGAAGCTGTGATACTTCGTTTCGTTGAACGCGCAACTTCCCCATTTTTACGTTGATAATTCTGATCCTTTGTTTTCCTAAAATAACCAGTTGAAACCAATCCAGAATGTTTTCTTTTGAAAAGAATATAACTTTTTTGAAAATTTTTGTTCTTTGATTTTCAATCGATTCGTACTTAATTGAATCAATTTCAAATCAAAAATCCACGTAAACGAGCAAATGGTGCAGATCGAGAAGCGAAGAGAATAGCGTTATTAGATGCGAAATAGTGCGCACAGTAAAAGCGGCTAGAAGTGTCAATAAAATGGATTCATGTCATTATTAGAAAAGGAATTTCCAAACGAAAATTTAAATTTCCGGATGTAAAGGGAAGAAAAAGGATGAAACTTCATCTTTACTTCCAATTAGGAAAGAATAAATTTACTATTGAGAAACTGGTCGGAAGTATTTTGAAGCGAGTTGCTATGCGAGAAACTCGCTCAAGATATTGCTTCACTGTACGCACTGTCATAAGAATCAATATTAATATTTTTCTCGCATAAAAACGCTTCTCTGATCGCGGAGTTAGCTCTTGAAGCTATTTTTGAGGGAAAAGTTAACCTTAGTATCAAAATGTATTTCTGAAAATACAGAAAAGTTAATAAATTAAAATACATTTCGAGTCTTAATTTTTTGAATTGGTTTTTTTTTTCGGAGTCTGTAAGAAAACAAAAAATTAAAATATCCAAACACTGCTCCAGTTCTTCGACAAATTTAACTTGAACAAAATGTCTAAAAGCTTTCGTATTCAGCTATAAAAATGCAGTAAAAAATATCATCAGCAAATAGCAGTAAATGCATAGCTTGTTTTAAGGAAAAAATTAGTGAAAACAATTTTTCTCCTTTAAATAAATCTTTCCACGTTTCAAAATATAAAAGCAAACATTATCGTTAGATTTCACTTACAGACAAAAACAATAGAAAACAACTGCATTGATCATTAAAAATATTCGGTTACATGAGACTCTACTGTATTTGTTTTCAAACTGGTTCATTTTGATAAACGTCAAACTACTTAAGATGTACAGACGAAAATGAACCTGAGCTTTGACAGTTTCATAGAAAAATAAAAAAAAATTACCTTTGTTTCTAATTAATTTTTTCCTTTTTATGCTATAGTTTAAAGTTTATTACGCATAAACTAGTTCCAGTTGTTTTTTTTTTGTTTTTTTTTTTTGATGAAGAAGAAGAAAAGGAATATTGTAAGACTATAGTGCAAATAGTTGATAAACATAAAACAAAACGCCAAGTTGGCCGCTGAACAGTGAACAACAGCGGCATCAGGGATCAGGGATTCATCAGGTGCATAGAAGCGTAGATTGTAAGTAAACTATCTAAAGGTATGCTTTCCTTGGCATTCATTCGTCAATGAAATACCTATAAAATTACATTAAGGTTTAAATTTAACTTACTCTACTCCTAACTCAATTCATAAGAGCCAGAAATGAAGGGTCGTGCAATTCTACCTTCGATGTACGTCATGAAGGATACAAATTCTGTAATTTGTGAAATATTTTCCGAATTGCATATTTATAATTTATGCTCAAAATAAGCTGTGATTCTCATATTTAAATGCTTATTATAAACGTTTTATGAAGGGACTTAGGTTGCAGACTTTTTATATCGAATAAAATTAATAATGGGCTACAATAGGCTGGAATTTATATTTTAAGGCCGTGTGCGAATTGAGTTAAAAAGTGGTTAAAACTTGACGTTTGGTTAAATGTTGACACTTCGCATTGAATAAAATGTGTTAAAAGTAAGACTAGCTGCTGTGCAGGCTACAATATGACAGTACTGGTTATTCATCCAATTTGCACACGGCCTAAAGTCTAGATTGGGACAAATGTTTCAGTTAGATTCTCAGATGTCTAGGCATTTATAAAAATATGTTCTTGTAAGCAATGTTTTTTTCTTTGTGTAGTTAGATCAATTGAAAGCTTAGAGTGTGCTTAATAGATAGTTTCAAAACTTAGAGTCGGGTGAGATTTCAAATTTGAACGAAAATAACATCTTCCAAAAAACATTTTCTTATCTTATTGCAGGATAGTAGCAAAGCAAATAAATATTATAGTTGTAGTTTGGATATGTCATGTCAGCAAGCTCCCAGACATTCTGAAGATCCGTACGTGTTTACGGATGCAGTTTCATCAACACCAATATTATTTAATCCGCAGGTAAATTTGGCTAACAACAAAACAACTCAAATAATTTATAACCGTACCTCTTTTTGCAGATACCTAGAATCCTGCAAAATTCAAAATCAATAAGCCAACCTGTTCCTTCTGAAGCACGTGATGCAGTTGATACTAACAGTGTAAATCAACAACTGTTTTGTAGCCGCTTTAACGGAACAACTGCAATTGAAACACTGTCAGCTTCATTTACACAACAACAACAAATTATAAATGGCATGCAAAAGAATGTTATTTCGATAACAACGATTAATAATGGCAGCAACAGTAATTCAAATGTTGCTGTTAAGAATCAACAACAACAACATCAGTATCATCCTCACCCTCATCAAAAAATTGTAACTAAACCATCCGTGACTGTTACACCAACAACAGCTGCTGCGTCATCTGGATGTCTGTTGCCGACACAAGAAATTCCTTGGAAACAAACTCCGATATCCACGTTGTCGCCACCCGCTAAACATCAAATTCAGTATACACATCATCAAGATAACAATCTTCATCAGTCGCAATCACAAGCGCAGCATTCTTTCTTCACATTGACAGCAACCAACTGTGGAAGTGTTGAAAGTGGACATAACTTGACATCCCCATCAACTCTATTACCACCATCGAATTTTCATCAAAATACATTGGCGCAGCAATTGCAGAAAGTTGGGTCTACACTTACGAACTCAACAACGTCCGTGACTCTTTGGCAAAGACAACAACAAAATAAACAACAACAACAACTCCACCACCAACAACAGCAACAACAACAACAACAACAGAAATATGCAAAGGGCTCAATTTACACACAAAATTTGCCACAACCATCGCAACTATCCTGTCCAAAAAGTAATCTTGTGAAATGTAATGCGGTTTCATTATCATCGCCTCCATCATCCTACATTCCTGCACAGCTTTCAACTTCAACAAATTCATCAATAGTGCAAACAAATCATTCCGATCTAAATGAAATTCCAGTGAGTGTTATTTATCGAACAAACCCCCTTCAAAAAGATGAAACAGGTACAAAGGCACGGGTTGTTGGAGAAACTCCGTCTCAGCCGATGTCAAATGCAACATCTACTGCTCCCTTACCATCACCATTACCGGTGCCAATTCGCAGATCGACCAACGAATTAGACGACATGAATGTTGTCTTCGCCACACCTGCCAAAAGGGACTCGCGCGTCTTATCGTCTTCCGCAAAAAAATCACTTAAAACCTTTCCTAGTTCAAGTGGTAGTGGAGCTCCTGGAAAATCGAAACGCTTTTCACAAAGTGAAACAACCCACCATGAAGTTCTACCAAGAATACCAGCAGTTAATAATCATCCATCATCTTCATCATCTTCTTCAATTCGAAGAAGACAAAAAAATCGCAAAAACTCTTCAGTCGAATGGCATGCTCCCGATACGTATATTTTCGATAGTGTGTCACCGTTGACTTCATACATTGAACGCAATCAAAGATCGGCAGAGAAATGTGATATAACGATAACATCGGCCAAAGCTGCGTGCGTGCAAAATCATTGGCTTGGTGTGTACGATTTGAAGGACACCGATAGTGGCAACATTTCTGCGAATGCTTTGAACATTGGAAGAGAAGAGCGTATTGAGAGGCACAAGGCACTATTGCGACGTCAAGCGGTTCAGCTGATTTCATCGCATGCGTTTTTGAAACCGACAGCGGCTCGCAACCGATTGGTTTTGGTGTCGAAATTCTTGCAAAAGTTAAAGAATCAAGAAAATATGTAAGTTTCTAATATAAATACCAAATATTGAATATATTCAAGCATGCATTAATCTTTTAGACACGGGAAGTAAACCTACGATCGTAGAATTTAATAGCATCCTCTTTTTGGTTGAGTGATAGGTATTTGTCGGAATTTTTTATTTGTACAAAAATGTAATCTCGAAAAATGTGGGCCCGGGTTTTCGATCTGCCTATGTATCTTTTTGTCTGATTTCATGTTCTTATTTATGTAATCTATGAACTAATCTTCATCGGCCAAAGCAACGATGATGATATCACTTGCATTAATACTCCCTGTGCAGACCAGTTTAATATCAAAAGCTTTGGTACACTTGATGTCCACATGGAACCGCGTTTCTCATTTAGACAATGCACATTATCAATTTTTTCTTGCGAATCTTCGATTATAAAGAAGTTATCATCAGGGGTACGTGTCTGTTCTCTGAAGTTTGAAGCACGCAAGGTTGTTCCGATTATTTTTCATAAATACCTTATTGATTTGAAGGAATATTATCCGCCCGATTTTCTTCGCAATACAAATAATTTTCTTAAACAAATGTTCTTGGTCGAGGTCTAGGTCATGTTTCCCTGTGAACCGTCTGTACAAGTTTTTTAAGCCTTGTCAGTAATCAACTCTTTAGTGGCGTCCATTCGATTGGGCGGGTGTTGCCGAAACGAGACGGGCACATCTTACTTTTGTTGTAAGAATGCGTGAGAACTTATTGGTCCAACTCCATGTGCTCATTCGCAATCGCAATTACAGCAGCCAGCCTGCAGTGTTCACTGTCGTACTTAACTCTTCAAGGGTGACTTCCACCTGGTTCGAAATTTTCAGTCTAGGATCGTACAGAAAGAGAACAATGGCCTTTTTGTAGCCACAAGATTGACACCATATTCAATGTTCCGGTGATTTGATGAAGTTAAGAAGATGATTTCCAATTTTTGTTTTCATTTTGCATTCTAGTTTTCTTCCAAAATCAGTTTTAGTCCCCTTAACAATATTTTGAGCTCTGAAACTAAGTTAGTAGCCAGATCCTCCAGTCATATAAGCTGCAATACTTAACATGTGCTTCCTTTCAGTGAGGGAGATGCGTATGACTCAAACTTCTAGCGTCTTGAGCTTTCGCACCATATTGTTTAATTGGCTTTATAATTATTAGCGCATCCTTGGAAGCATATCTTCGAGCCTTTATAAAACTTGAGGCATATTTTGGAGCAACTTAGTCAGGTTGGAGCAACTATTGCCTCGTATGTAGCTCGTTAGCATTATAACTTGGAAATCTAGATCGGAAATGCTTCTTAAGCTGCCCAACTTGGACGAATAATAACTTTTACTTAAAAATAACTTTTAGCCGATTGATCATTTCGATCTTGTGTCATTACAAATGGCAGCGAGTACAGCTATAAGGCTCAACGCCTCATCTCAATGGACCAACAATAATGTGGGACATTCCATCATTTTGAACTTTTTCGGTTCTATACCAAAGTACATAGACTACACCATTCCAAAACCCCAATTTGGTAAAAACTTCCAAATATCCATTCCATCCAGAGATGAATGGGAAGACAATAAACTTCTGGATGACAAAAGCATTCATTTTTATACAGATGGATCCAAGACAAGTGATGGAGTTGGTAGTGGTGTGTACTCAGAAAAGCTTAATCTAAGCATCTCATTCCGCCCCCCTAATCACTGTAGCGTCTTCCAAGCGGAAATTTTAGCGATCAAAGAGGTTCTCTCCTGGCTAAGAGAAAACGTGATATCAACTTCGGATATCCGCATCTTCTCTGACAGTCAGGCTGCTATTAAATCTCTTGACGGTGTCTCAACCAAATCTCAAACGGCCCTCGATTGTCGATCGTCTCTTATGGAGATGGCGCAGCAATTAAACATTCACCTCTGTTGGGTGCCGGGCCACAGGGACATCACAGGAAATTGTAGAGCCGATGAACTCGCTAAAAATGGAACCATCATACCTATTTCACCTGAAAGGGAGAAGATAGGTATACCGATAGCTGCATGTAAACTTCTGCTAAGAGAAACAGCCTTAAAGATAACAAACTCTAGGTGGCTCAATTTACCAACGTGTGCAGCCACAAAACTCATTTGGCCTTCACTGGACCTAAAGCGCTCGAATGACTTGTTATCTCAAAGCAAATTTCATATTAGCCCCCTAATAGGTGTCCTAACGGGACACTGTCTTATAGGCAGACACGCAACAAGACTTGGTGTAGCCTCAAATGACTTCTGCAGGAGCTGTATGGACGAGGAAGAAGAGGAAATAATCTCTCACCTTCTTTGCACTTGCCCTGCTCTTTCACTAAGACGGAAACTTCTTCTGGGAGAGTACTTTTATGATAATCCCAGTGAACTAGCTAATAAGGATATCAAATATCTTCTTCGCTTTATAAAAAGCTCAAAATGGTTCGACTAGTAAGAAGAAATTCTCTAGATTCATGTGTTATCACAATGGGCCTTTTCTTTTGGCCTAAGTGTGTGGATTCTGTATCCACAGCCACTTTAACCTAACCTAACCTAACCTAAACTAAACTAAATAGACCTCCTCCTTGTGATATTTGCCTGTTGAACTAGGTAAAAAAAAAGATAGATTTTTGAAACTGTTAAATTTTTTGAACTCATATGCAGCTGATATTAATTAGTCCTATAGTATTAAAAAGCCGTTACAATTTTTAAGTCAAAGAAAGAGCTCAATTAAAAACAAAATAAACTGAAAATTACACTACCGGTCAAAAGTTTGAGACCACCTCTGAAATTTAAGAAATATCGCGTTTTAACCCCGAAACTGTAGTTTTAGGAAAAAAGTTAATACGTGAAAAAAAGTGAAGGGCATGTCTTGTTGCAAATGATAGAAAAATATAAACTTGCTTCTTAGTAAACATAAATTATTTATTTAAAAAACCAATTAAAGTCTTAAATTGAGTTTTCATCTGGGCATCTTACAAGTTCTTGTATTTTTTCTTGTGGGATATTATTCCAGCAATTTTGTAGGGTTTACCGGACATTTCTGGCAATTCCCATAAGAGCTCAATGGGGTTAATATCTGGAGACTGCAGTAGCCATACCATTAATTTTAGAATTTCATCGTCTTATTTTTGTTTCAGGTACTCCCGGCAAAGTTTTGAAGTGTGTTTTGGGTCGTTGTCTTGCTGGAATACAAAACCTTCACGGATTAATCGGAGTCTAGATACCAAAACGTGGTCTTCCAATATCGTTTTATAGACTTCTTTATCCATTCTTCCGATCACTCGTGTCAGATATCCCACTCCATCGAAGGAGAAACATCCCCACACCATTACTGAATCGCCGCCATGCTTTACAGTTGGGACCATACAGTCTGGTAGATTCTTATGTTCAGCGCTGCGTCTGACGTACACTCTGCGATTTGAGCCAATTACTTCAAACTTGGACTCATCGCTCCATTAGACTTTGTTGAAGTCTTTATCTGTCCAATCCTGGTGGGTTTTGGCCCATTCCAACCGTTTGATCTTGTTTTGGGGTCGTAGAAGGGGTTTCCGCACTGCAACGCGCCCAAAAAGTCCAGCATGCTTTAACCTTCGTTCTTCCCGCATTTCATTGATTTCGGCGCGTATTTCTGGTGCTGTTTTCTTCCTAGAACGCTTGTTTATGGTGACAATTTGAAATAGCTGTGTCCAACAAAATTAAATTTTTTTTTCCTCGGGATCTTTTTTAGTCGAAAAGAATTTAATGAACAAAAAAATTCAAACATCTATGTCTCAATTCAACTTTTTTTTAAATAAAAAACATTTATACACATAATTTATAAGTGTGGAAATGTGATTAAGTAAGGACTAACCTTTCTTCAACACAAACAATAAAACGCGTAAAATTCTATTTCGGCATTCGGATTCGAAAATGAACATGCCTTGTGTTTTCTATTTATCGGAACTCCTCTGTTCCTTACTTGTTGTTTGTTTGTTCATTTGTTGGCTTTTGATTACAAATAAATCATTGTTACTAACATTTGGTTGGGAATTTCAAATGGGTTCGATTTATCCCTTAATTGTCTTCGCATTTTTATGATTTGTTTTTTTTTTTTTATCATTCTCATTATTTTGGTTTTCTAACATAAGTAAATTCATTCGTCAAAACATTTCAATGCACTTTAAAAACACAACACAAAACAAATTTGATACATAAATTACAGTTAGTTGCTAATTTTCAATTTACAGTCGCTTACAAGTTTTACATTTTGAATGTTAACCTTCAAATGTATGAAAAACGATACCTCCTTAGCTGTCGTTCAAATTCCATCGTTTTGACGATATCGTCTTGACGATAGTCGAGATACGGAAAGCCAATGTCGATATGAAAAAACGATATCGTCTGGACGATAGTGATTTTCAGAGTTAAGTGAAGCGAGTCGATCGTCGAAACGATATCGTTTCGACGATATCGAGATACGGAATGACCCTCCTGGCTTTTTTTCACTTGTACCGTTTATGATTGGAATAAGTTATCAATGCAGGTAAAAAAATCTATTTTCATTCATGAACTAAAGCGCCAGGTACAAATAAAGCAAGAAGGTGGTCTCAAACTTTTGACCGGTAGTGTTATAAGAAATTTATTGGCATCAAACCGTTTGAAGGCAAATGTGTTTCTGAGGAAGATATTTCTTTTTAAAAGATTGTTTCGTTTAAGTTTGTAATTTTTATTTATTATTTTGAGTTCGTATTGCCAAAGTGTGTTCATTTTTATCAAACTTTTTTTTTTTTGCATTTATAGTGAGCTGGAGAAAAAATGTTCTGTTCTATCGTGTTCGAATAGGGCTCTCGCACTGACCGCTCAATGTTATATACACATTACGGCCAATGTCGACCAACATTTGTTCCTACCTTGCACGGCAAAATTCGCCGACAATACTCAGTGTCGCATTCCAGTGTTTGATATATCACAAGAGCTTCCGTTATGTCGTGAGCACGGCATTAAACGTGACAACTACAATCGGATAGTTCAAGAACAAAAGCCAAAAATACGAGTTATTCAAAAGAAAACAAAATCGAATGGT
>CAKKXW010000003.1:942436-953302 GCA_920937365.1 Sphaerophoria rueppellii | reverse complement strand
TGGCTGTGTGAAACCCAGCACATTAGAGGCGGCATCTCTAACTGCTCTTTGGCAATGTTGCCACTGATCTTCGATACTTGATGTTGGCGGCATAGGACTCCTTAAGAGGTTACTTGACACTCGATCAGAGAATGATCTGGCGATCTCTTGCGATTGTAGCCGTCCGACGTCGAATTTTCTTGCAGCATTTCTTTGTTTTGGCCGTTGTCGGGATATTCGTAGCACTACCTTGGCTACGACGAGGTAGTGGTCCGAGTCGATGTTGGCTCCTCGGAAAGTTCGTCCCTCGGTGGGAGTGCCTTGGTGGGAACACTCCTTCGTTGTGGGGTAATTGGTAGTAACAGCCTACTCCCCTTCGACCTGTCGACCATGGGAGGCCCTTCTGCGAAATCAAGTTTCGCGATCGCATAGCTCTAAGCTTCATAGTAGTAGTTACCGTAAGCCGCTCCGCCACGTCAAGGCTTACCCCGACTCCTGACGTAATTTTTAGACGTCCATAAGGAAGAGAATACGATCCATGCTATACAAAAAAAAAAAACAAAAACAATCAAACACGGAGATGACAATATTATGGTGTGGAGATGTTTTTCCTGGTATGGTGTCGGTCCAATATTCCTCATAAAAAACATATTTTGAGTGAAGCTCACGAATGCTAGGTAGGTATTGGCTTTAAATCCATGAATCGTTTTTGGATTTTAAGCAAAACATCGGTCCTTTACGGTTCCCAACAAAAAAAGGTCCAAAAAGTTCAAACCGCAGCTCCGAGGTCACCACTTGACATCGCCTAAACAAGATTTGGGAATCTAGTGCGTAAAAGACCAATTGTAGCATGGCGCGCCATCCTGCATGAACCATAGGTTGTCCTAATCTATGTCCTAATCTTTTTCATTGAAATAAAAGTCGGATAACATGATTCTGTAACGCTCACTGTTGGCCGTTGGTTATAGCCCTCACTTTGGAAATACTTACTTACTCATGGTGGCGTTTCAGTCCACGTCGGAGCACGTTTCCAGCCAGCTCGGTCCCTTGTCTCCAGTTTAGCAAGCCAAGTAGGTTCAGGTCCTTTACCACCTGTGCTCCACCTGAGTCGCGGTCTTCCGCTCAACATGACCCAACCATCTAAGTCGTTGGACCTTTACTTTTCTGGGAGGGTCAGTGTCGCTGTACAGCTCGTACAGTTCATGGTTGAATCTTCGTCTCCAATCTCCAGTAACGCAGATAGGACCAAAAATTACTCGAAGAATTTTTCTCTCAAAGCAGCCCAAAACGTTTTCATCACATGTTGTCATAGTCCATGTATCTGCACCATACATGAGGACCGGGATGATGAGGGTTTTGTAGAATGTAGAGTGTCACTTTAGTTGCTCGGGAGAGTACTTTACTACACAATTGCCTTCTTAGTCCAAAGAAGCAGCGATGGGCAAGAGTGATTCTTCGTTTGATTTCAGCGCTTGTGTTGTTGTCTGAGGTCCTTAACTACCTCGAAGTTAAATCTGTCTATTTTGACGTTTGCTCCAAGACGTCGATGTTGGTAGTCCTTTCTTGACGACAGCATTAACTTAGTCTTGCCCTCGTTAACCGCTAGACCCATCTTCCTGGCCTCCGTCTCAAGGCTCACAAACGCTCCACTGACATCACGCTGTGTTCTTCCAATTATGGCAATGTCGTCTTCGTATCCTAGTAGCTGGACGGACTTTTGAAAGATTGTGCCTCTGGTGTTGACATTGGAGCTTTGCAAAATCTTTTCAAGAATGATGTTGAAGAAATCGCATGACAACGTATCGCCTTGTCTAAAACCTTTTTTGACATCAAAAGAGTCCGTAAGTTTTTTTCCGACCATGATGGAACAGCGTGAATTTTCCATTGTCATCTTACACAGACCGATGAGTTTTTCTTTGATGCCAAAGACATTGCTCTACATAGTTGGTCTCTATAGACGCTGTCATACGCGGCCTTGAAATCGATGAAAAGGTGGTAGGTATCGATTTGAAGTTCCTGGGTCTTCTCCAAGATCTACCGTAGGGTGAATATTTGATCGATGGTGGACTTTCCGGGTCTGAAGCCACACTGATAAGGACCTACCAGGTTGTTGACGAAGGGCTTCAAACGTTCACACAGCACGGCAGACAAGATCTTATAGGCGATGTTAAGGAGACTTATACCTCTGTAGTTGGTGCAGTTCAGGGGATCTCCTATTTTGAGGATCGGGTATACGATGCTGAGGTTCCATGCATGCTTTCCTCCGACCAAATTTTGCAGATGAGTTGGTGCATGCTCCTAACCAAATCATCTCCAGCTGCTTTGTACAGTTCGGCGGCTAGCCCGTCTGCTCCAGCGGCTTTGTTCAAAATTATTTTACCTACCTAGAAGAATTAATACATTTTTTGTTGAGGGAAATGTCTTAGTTCTACGCAGAAATGTTGGTTAAAAATATCCCTTTTAACGCAATTCACACAGCAAATTGCTAAATTTGTTCCTGTTTTTTAACCAAACGTCAAATTTGAACAAAACGTCAAGTTTTGATACACATTTTAACGCATTGAATAAGAAGTACAGGAAGGGGTCTTATGAACAAGAATTGAAACATTTTTCTAAGTAGTGTGAGTTTCACAAACACAAACGCATTACAACAGGGCTGGTCTGCAGTTGAATAGTTAATCTCAGGGGCGCCAAGCGAAATTTGATTAAATCAAGAGTCATCGATTTTGGTTCAACTTTTTTTTCAATCTCAATTCTTTTTTTAGGAAGCATGGTGTTTTAACACTAAAGATGCACTGCACGGTTTTTAATGAGTAATTTGTTTATTTTCCAGTACATTTTCTTGAGTTTTCATCCGTAATTCATCACGTTTATTACACCTATTGTAATACAACCAACAAATAACAACGTTTCGAAACACGATGGAAGAACTATTCAAAACAACCGTGCCCACTACGGGAACTCAACGAATTGCAGCGCCTTACCATCAATAACAGAAATAATACACCCCTGAACTCGACTGACAACAAAGTCAAAGTTTGACAGCACATACTCTAAAAATTGACAGCACATACCCGAAAAATGGACATCACCAGACATTTTTGTTGCTTCACTCACGTACACTGTACATGTAGCTAACACCGCTTCCTGTACTTCTTATTCAATGTTTTAACGCAATTCACACACAGCCTTAATACACATGTAAAATTCTATCAAAATCGGTCGAGCCATTTAGGAGGAGTACAAACACAACAACTGGGATACTTAAAAGCAAAGAGATATTCATATACTCCGTGTATTTTAATATTATGAAACCTAAAAAAAATTCAAAGACATAATAATAAATTATACATTACTTTAATGTCTTAAAATAAATTCGTTGAAATAAATAATTATTTAGATTTGAGACCATCTTAGGACATTTTGAACAATTTATACAAATATTAACTTGTTCATTATAATCTAGATCCTTATGGCCATTTGCACCAAACGCTTTTACATTTTTATTTCTTCGTTAAGTTTTGAAATGGCATTTATCGGTTGCACCAACGATTCTTAGGTTTAAAAGGCCGGTAATCAAGTCAGTAAACTAAAATGCCATTTTCTTCCAGATAAATATTAAAAGCTAGTTTGTTGTATTCAAAGTTTTTCTGTTATTGTTATTGGGTGGCATCTTGTAAATTAGAACAGAATTGAATTCATGGAGTTTGCTAATCTTTACTCAGAAGAGTAAATATGTATTTGTATTTGAAAATAACAATGAATGAAAAAAACGCAGAATACAGGGATGGTTTGCAAATGCCATTTACTTTAAAAAAATCAATGAAAGGCATTGGTGCAACCCAATAAATCTATCAGGCAATACATTTTATAAGGATTTTAGCAGAAACTGGTGTAAGTGAATTTTGGTGCAACTTGCCATTAGACTAGATTCCTAAATACTAGTTAGAGTTACTACAATTCGGTTGTTTCTAATTTTTTTACTATACTTTGAGCGCTATTCGTCAATTTATCAATTTGGTGATAAACATTAAAATGTCTATTCAAATCGTTAGTCTGTTCAAATATCTTACAATGTTGATTAAATGAATTCTGCCTTTCAACTGATAAAAAATTATCATCTAGAGAGTCATCTCCTTCTTGACTGCAATAAAAACAAGAACAGGGTTTAAAAAAAAAATTTTTTTTAAATAAATCTAGTTTTACCTTTGATTATCATTAGTCTTAAACCATTCATTTTCATAACCCTTAAGCCAAATTGGATTTGAACCCTCCACACTATGTTTATTTGTGTTTGGAACAGTCGTTGACGGAGGTTCTTGCCCATCGGGAATATTTAGCAAAGAAGATTGGTCTAAAACAGAATAAAAGAAATAAGTATTTAGGTACTTGAAATACATTGTTTTTTTTTTATCGGCAACAGAAGACTTACGAAATATGTTAACCTTAGCTGCTCGTAACTGTCTCTTATATCCGTTCCTCTGAGAAGCACATAAAGCCAATGTGACTACCAATAAAGTGGCAAGAAATAAGTTCGAGAAAACAAACCATACAAATAAAGGTGATCTCGCTTGCGAAGCAATAAGAAGTTGAGCTTCAGCTGGTTGTGTGTCCAGGACATTAAACTCTTTGAAAAGCCCATCAAGATTTTCCACATGCTGATCAATTAGTCTTAGTACTTCACTAACTTCAAGTATTGAATTATCATCTCTGTCAACAAGATGCATATACAGATCTGTTTTTGTTTTGTCAACAGATCCATCCTTATTCTCATGTACTTTATATTCGTCAATGTTGACAATCGCTTTCGTGACATCACTGATGGTTCTATGAAAATTATAATTTTTCTTATTTGTTAGCTTCATGTTTTTTACTTAATTAATTACTTGTAAATTGAAATTTTTTTTCCTTGAAGAGGGCTCTTATCCAATAATAAAATATCAAGGTAATTTTCGCAAGAGTTCTAAATAGTAAGTATATTGACAATAACAAATTTATTAGATAGCTTTAAGACATTATTTTTCATCCGTCTTGAAACTAAATCGAATCTCTTTTATTTATCACTAGCCGACCCTGCGAACCTCGTCTCGCTACCCAGATATTAGGTACGTTCCATTACTTCTTCAAGTAACTTCAAGCTTCCGAAATTTACTAAAAACTGCTTACACCTGTTCCCTAACAAACATTTCTTAAAAATGAGAGACAATAGCTGCGTTTTATTTTCTCGTTCTTCCGTTGTGTTTTGACTATCTCACAAAGTCAGAATTCCATACAGCTTTTGATCGCCCCCTTATTTGCTGGCTTTCCCGTAAGACTGCCCAGAAAATTTGTTTTTACTAAGGCTATATCTACAGTAAAAACTTTATAAAAACGCAGTGCCGAATGAGCGGAAAGAGAGTGCCTACTGGACATACAAACAAAACAATGCACCTTAAATTCTACGCAAAACTTGATTTTAGGTCTTGAAGTTCTACGTACTCTCGAGAGTTTTCCGAGTTCCCAATCAAAAATGTTCAATTCTTCCATTTGAAAATCAGTGCACCTACAATAAGGTAAAAGTAAAAAACATGCAATTTTCCCTTTGAGTTTTTAGAAATCCCATTTTGAAACAAAAAAATCAAATTCCCGACCTTTTTTTGGTTTTCCAGTTTTCTCTTCCATGAGGAAGAGCAAAATATTTCACAACCATTAGGTATAATCAGGGTTTTGACAAGCATGAAACGAGTTGTTATAAGTGTGAAGTACTGAGCTACTTTTAAAGAACGCAAGGCCCTTAAGTCTTACCGACAATTATATTAATGTGAGTATCTCATGTAAGTCTTTGGTTGTAGGTTATGCCTAGATTTTTTCTCAACAAATCATGGGTACATTATTCATAAGAATAGGAGGTAGATAGGACAGATCTAAAGTTGTTCTTGATATTACCAAGCATGTAGTTTTACTAGGGTTTAGTCTAATAGTCTATTTGTTCCAGACCAGCGTAGAATACTTTCCAGGTCTTCATTAAGGCATGCTAAATAATGCTTAAATAGACCAAGCGGACAACTTAAATAAAGTTGCACATCATCAACATACATGGCTAAAAGGCAGTAGGTACTTAATATGAAAAGTTAGATAGCTTATGTTTAAAGAAAACAGCAATGGACCCAAAATGGATCCTTGCGGGACACCTTTTGTGTTTGATAGAAAGTTTGATGAGGAACCATTGACTTTACAGCTTGTGACCTACTGGTTAGATAATATCTGCAGCAGAAAAATAAGAATGTAAAAATGTAGGTGTGTACTTACTCCTTGAATTTGAAAATTTTTTCCCTTAATTCTGATGGTTGTAGTCTAAATACGAATCGGACTTTTTGATCCTCTCTGAGTAGGTAAATGAAAACATGCGCAGTATCCTGAAGACCATCCGTATCGTTTGCCACAACCCTAAAATCAAAATATCCTTTCATGCCTTTTTGAGGATCAAAGTTGAGTTGAATATGCCCAGTTTCGCGGTCAACTAGGAAAGGCAATGCTTGGACATTTTCCAATCCTTCCGATAAGGTTTGTCTGATTTCTCCAATCTGATAATAATATATAATTCCATTTTGACCATCATCGGGATCATAGGCTTCGAGTTTCATAATTTGTGTACCAAAATCTGTTGATGTTGTCAATCCACCAGTAAATATTTTGGATCTAAATCTCGGTTTATTGTCGTTAATATCCAATACACGAACCAATACCCTAACTACAGTATTATCGAATGAAATATCTTCATCTTCTTGCAAGAGTTCACTTTCTTTCGATGATACTTCAGAACCAAGGTTACGTTTTCGGTTGGTCACTGGCATTACGTGTGAATTTTCCGAAATCCGTGGGCTCAAAAACGTTTCAGCAGGACTTTTATTGAAGGAGATTTCTGAACATTGTTCCGTTGCTCGAATGTAAAGTGTATGGTTTGCTTTAATCTCTCGATCTAACTCTTTATTAACCATCAGAATATGAGACTCGGGATGCAAGACAAAATAACCATCTTCATTGCCATGAATAATGAAATAACATACACAGCTTGGAGGATCATCTAAGTCATCTACTTCATCCTTATCTATTGTATCCGGTAATTTTACTCGTTGAGCCCCAGGACTCATGTGTTCTGTGAATTAAAATAAAAACAATATACATATTTAGAAACACGTCAAGAAGAAAAGGAATTGACGTAATAACGAATGGCTGCTGACTGCTGATCCCAGGACTGCCCAACAGGAAGATTCGTACATCGAACTCATCCTTGCATGGAGGGAACAATAAGAGAAGCTAGAATAAGCGGCGAGCAATTCTAACCAAACCAAATTGGCCACCACGGGAATCGCAGTGGCGGATTTACGGGGGGGAGGGTTTGGGGGTTCAAACACCCCTCCAAGAATTAAATTCAATTTGAATGCAGAAAATGAACGTTCTGACGTTGCAGTAAGTCACGTTTGGAAAAGCATATTAACCAACTGAAAAAAAATCGACATGTAAGCTTATAAACGTATGAAAATTATCCATACATCAAGTGCTTCAAATACATTTTCCATCTTTCCATCTCCATCTCGCCTTCTCCACATCTTGACTTCTGATACGAACCCATTTTCAGAACAGTCAAGAACCGTTACATAAAACTCGTATTGCTTGCCTTGCACTTATCAACATCGAAATAATTTTTCGGGAACAAGTTACAAACATTTTTGAAAACATTTTGTGTTTTGTGAGACGACTTCGAAGATCAATTATATTTGTATCGAAGAATGGGTTGTAAAATGCAATTCTGTAATAATCCTTGACAGATTCAGCAATGACGTTGCATCTTCCTGTTTGTTGTGGTTTCTTCATTTCATTCATGTGTGCCATCTGTGGGCTGGCATGCGTAACATTTTTGGTGTGCGAAACCGTGTGAGTCAAGGCTGAACTACATGGGAACACAAAGTGCCAAAAAGTACAAATCAGTGGAATTTATGTTTTGTACTGCTTCTAAAAATGCATATCTGAATATCTCCCTCTCATTTTTTAAAGTGAGCGTGAATAAAACTTGACCATGACCAAGCTTTCACTGTGCACAAGTTTCTCAAAACGAATACACCCACATTTTTGTACTTTTTACACTTTGTGTTTCGATGAAGTTCAGCCTTGAAAATCAAAACTTTTTGATTTTTAGTGTGTGTGTGTTATGGTCGGTGTTATGTCTATGGGCATGTTGCACACACACTTCATATTTTCTTGTGTTTATTTACACAAGGGTAGGTACTGTGAATGGGCCGTTTTACATATACATTTCATAGACAAGATTTACACTGAAAATAATTTTTTTTTCAATCCCCATATTGAAATTCTAAATCTGCCGCTGGGGACTCGCTTCATGAGCATATGAAGCACTTAGGTATAAATGGAAATTCGCAGATGTAAATCTTACGTGATTGAGGTAGCATTGACTTGGTCAATGGTTCTGACGTTCTGCAGGTCATTCAGGAATCAAAAAGACGTGCTGCGAGCAAGATACAAAAATAGTAGTTAATCAAATTTTCTTGCCTTAAGTGAGATCGTTCTGGATATCTATGGAACTTCACTCAATTTCTGGAGGTTTGTTCAATTCATGTACAATCTATAATAGGAGAGTATGATCTCAAAAAATACTTTCATTTGTCATTGCCTTTACCAACGTCTTGTAACCGGGTGTAAACAAGATTAATGATGCAAGAGAAGGTTTCAAGAAAGAAGGACAACTTAGTGGTTTTACAATCACCACCGAAAAAAGGCTTTCATCAATACTCCGACAAAACTGTGAGGCCTTAAAAAGTTATAAACTGAATGAACAACTTAGGTTAAGAGGCAAACTAAAAGTTGTCCATCATAACCGTTTACATCGTAAATAAAGGTGAAAGAAGAGATGAAATTGTTTAGGACGATCAATCCTAAGAGACAAGCAATTTTATATTGAAGTGATAAGCATCTTTAATATGATGAGTTTCTTAACATACAATCTTAAAAACTTATAATCAGAAAACATCTTTTGAAGTGTGTGTGTATCGAACCGATTCATGCGCTTGTAAAGAATGTGTAGGTGTTTGTATGAAATGGAACAATCATGTTTGTAAATGTATTAGTAAAAGTATGGAGCTTCACTCTGATCTGCCTTTTTCTAACAAGAGTTAGTTGCTTGTAGAGGACCGGTAAGATAAGACGTGCATATCCATATCGGTCGAGAGCTATGAATATAAAAAAAATCGTTCTAGAACCGTACAGATAAAATAATTATACTAAGGGGTACAGATAAAATAATTAAATAAAAGTGTATAGAATAAAGTGATTGTACAAACGGTACGGAATAAAGTATAGAAGTGTACAGAAAGGAAAGATTAGTTAAGAATAGTACAGAGTTATGGAAAATAAAATATTACAACATTAATTCAATATATCTGAACCTTACTTAACACTCACCAGTAAAGTTTACTTCAATTTGGTCAATCAAAAACTGTGGTTCATAGTCATTTACGTTTCGAACGTATATGGTCAGATCTAAGTCCACGGTCAATGAAGTTGGTATCCCTTGATCAAAAGCTTCAATTCTTATCTGCAAGAGATAATAATGAAACATTCCTAGTATGACAACAGAAAGTAAAAATATGTATATTGGGTCAAACTATCAAACCTCATAGAGTTTTTGTTTCTCCCTATCGAGCGTTTTCCTCAAATAAATCGCACCACTTTCGGCTTCAATTTCAAATGTTTTATAACTGCCCATGGGATCTGGCTTAAGACGATATCTAACTAAAGCATTAAGGCCCGTGTCGTCGTCGACAGCATGAACTTGCAGTATCAATGATCCAACTGTTGTGTTCTAAAAAGAATAAGTTTGTTGCTGTGATACAATCAAATGTATAACAAATTGCCTTTATTTCACCTCTGGTATTCTCAAAGTAGTATTATGCATTGGATACACAAATACTGGCGCATGGTCATTAAAATCCGATATACACACACCTATTGATTTTCGTATTATATTGGACGGTATCCCTAAGTCACGAACTTGAATACCCAAGCTGTAATTGCCGTAGTGATTTTTAAGTGACATTCCGGCAAAAAGGTATGCTGTCCATGAATCGATTTGACGGAGTTCAAAGAGTCCTGTGTGTAAATAGCTTTGAAATTTCGTTACAAGGAGATATATTTTTAAATATTACCATCTGAGTTTCCGTTAATAAGTTTAATTTCTAAACGTCCGTTTGGAAGGTTGGGGTCATCTGCATCCGTTGCACGGATAGTAGTTATAAGTTCATTAGGATCATGATATTCTGTGATTGGGACACATCCGGAGGGTAAGATAACTTCGGGTGTAGAATCGTTTTCGTCTAAGATATTTATTCTAAAATTAAAGTTGTAATGTGCATTAAATATATATATGAAACCCAAGGGCTATTTTGTTGGAAGCGAAATTTACATATACAAAAAAAATGAGCGTTATTGAAAAGAGATAGGGAAAATGCACGTTTGCAGATGTTGCAACGGAGAACAAGAGCAGCAAGAGAAGAGTACCGAACAAAAAGGAGAAATGAGAAAAAGACCCTGCGAAGGAAGAAAAGAGCATCTGCAGTTTCTCAGCTCAAAGATCATGAACAACACCCGGCGTTTCTCTAAAAGGTTATAACGGAACCCGTGTCCTCCCTCTTCAACCTTTCGCTACCCTTCGCTCTCTTAGGTCTACAGGACCCTAAGAACGATCCAGGTTGCAGGCTGAAAAGGGGATCCAGGCTATGACTGCGACATGCCCTAGGGGAAAAGTCGGACGTTGGACCTAGCAAGAATCCCAGGACATCTGGATTCTCTCGCTTCCCATCGCTTTCCAACTTCTCCCTCCTGTGCCCAAGGCAA
>CAKKXW010000003.1:927721-940891 GCA_920937365.1 Sphaerophoria rueppellii | reverse complement strand
AAAACCACACTAAATGATTATTAATATTCTTTCTTGAAATTCTTCTTCTTTCTTGAAATTCTTCTTTCTTCATTTAATTTTATTTTATTCTTGCATAATTTTTTTTTATATTACATATTTAAATTTGCACATTTTTTTTTTGTTCATTTCTTGTACACTTCTTATTTAAATGTTTATATATATATATATATACATATATAGTTTTTAACAAATTTTTGGTCACAAAATTTTACTTATATTTTTTTTTTCTTTTCAACGTTTATTAATGAAAATGCATATACTTGATTGTCTGCATTGTTTATAATCAATATTTTTTTTTTCATTTAAAAGCACACACTTTTTTTTTTTATTTTGGTAATATATATTTTGTTTGTCTTTCTCCAAATAATTACTTGTATTTTTATACTTGAATTAATGATCGTCACCAAGTTTTTCTCAAGACTGACTCATTTTCAGATTTTAATTTTTGATTATTTTGATTTTTGAATTTTAAAAATTTTGATTTTTATGAATGTGTGAGTAAAGTGTATGTATGTAAAGTAGTGTTGTATGGAAAATGTTGTTGTGTAAAGTATGTGTGTGTGTTCTATGGATCTTAATATGTGGTAAGTAATGTTATGTACTGTGCGTATGATTTTTGATTTGCTTTTTTTTTGTTTAATTTTTCTTTCAGATCCTCACAAGGTCGAAGCTTCTGGTTTCAGAACCGGGACACAGGCTGTTCGAAACAGTGAAGGAAACCTAGTCACCGAAGCACAGGGAATTGTAGATGTTTTCAAGCAGCACTTCCAACAACTGCTGAATTGACAAAATGTCGAGCAAGCTAATGAAAGAGAAGCAAGACTAGTCAATGAAGACCAAGTCCCAGCCCCCAGCGGAGAAGAGATAAAAAGAGCCATCCAAAAGCTAAAAAATAACAGGTCCGCCGGGTCTTATGGCATACCTGCCATTTAATATGGAGTAGGTGTTTTGATGAACCGCATGCACCAGGTCATCAACAAAGTGTGGGAGAAAGAATGCATGTTAATTGACAGGTCGATAAGCTCCATATGCCCCATCTACATAAAAGGCGATCCTATGTCATGCAAAAACTACCGCGGCATATCCCTGCTTAATGTTGCGTACAAAATCCTGTCCAACGCACTGTGTGAGCAAGTACCAGATTGGCTTTAGGCCAGGCAGAACAATGATAGACCAAATATTCATACTGAGGCAGATCCTGGAAAAGACCAACGAATTTCAAGTCGAAACCCATAATCTTTTCATCGACTTCAAAGCTGTTTATGATAGCATCCGACGCCAAGAGCTTATGATGGCGATGTTTGAATTCGGGATCCCGAACAAACTGATCCAGCTGAGCTATACAATATGCAGTGCAGTGTGCAAATGTGAACAGCTCATCCGAGTTGTTTCAAACATGCGCATGGTTTAGACAAGGAGATGCGCTGTCATGTAACGTCTTAAACATAGTCTTGGAGCAGATAGTGCGCAAAGCAGGTGTGACCACGGAAAACAATATCTTCAACAAATCCACCCAGCTCCTAGGCTATGCGGACGACATTGACATCATCGGTCGATCCAAGAGAGCAGTGCTTGAGGACTTCAAAACAAAATACATGCTATCAACAAACAAAGCAACATCTGTCCGCCTAAGACAAAACGTCACTGTCGGTAGCAGTAATTTCGAGGTAGTTAAGGAGTTCACCTACCTTGGAACAAACATCAATCCCATAAACGACACCTTAGTGGAGATCCGAAGAAGAATTACCCTAGCGAACAGCTGCTACTTCGGTTTGGTAAAACAACTGGGTTCAAAACTCCTCACTCGAAAGACAAAGTGTCTGCTATACAAAACTTTGATTTTACCAGTCCTACTATACGGCGCCGAGTGCTGGACGATAAGTAAAAACGGGCAACTGATACTGGGCACTTTCGACAGAAAAATTCTTCGACGGATTCTTGATCCCGTATGCGAATGGAGAAAAAGGTTCAACCGAGAACTGTACGAGCAGTTCCAAGATGTGAATGTAGTCCAGAAGGCCAAGAAAATACGACTACATTGGCTCTGCCATATCGGGCGAATGAACGACAACGCACCAGCCAAGAAAGTCTTCTCATCCCAGGTTCGAGATGGCAAGGAAGACCGAACCTACGGTACAGAGACCAAGTGACTGCGGATGCCAGAGCGCTTGGTTTCGGCGACTGGAGAGTGCATGCGAGGGACCGATCACGATGGAACCCGGCGATGCCCAAATAGTTCAGTCAAATAAGACTTTGAAGGTTACAAAAATTCCCGTAGAGCTGAAAATTGGTATGAATGTTCAAAATATTATTATAAATGAATTTTGAAGTCCCCATCAATCCCCCCGGTCAAAGCTTGTAAGAATAGGTTTTTCACGTTTTCAGCTAAATGGTGGGTTTTACAGAAAAAACATTTCAGACAAAAGTGTAGATCATCCGATTATTATTATTATTATTTCATTTTCAGACGACATGAACGGCACCTATAAGCCTAACGAAACATGTAGGATGATCAATATACAATGTACCTACAACTTTTTTTTTTTTTTTTGATAAGAAGCTTTGTTCGGGAGGCCGTGCGTTCGTTGTAAGCTTAACATGAAGGCGAAGGGTCTTACTTACGTAATTTGCTTAAATGCATTTCGACTCTCTCCAGCAAGGAATCCAAATTGATAGTTATCCCATGCTTCAATCACAAGCATGTAAATATCCTTTGCCTCACGATCTAATTTATCAACTACTGTTAAAACTCCAGTGTCCGCATCAATTGAAAACTTTCCCTTAAAAATACATTAAATTGTTGATGTTTATGAGAAATATTATCAATTAACTCTTACCTGTGCACTTATACGATCTATTAAAAAAGTTATTTTTCCAAAATCTCCAGAATCTGCATCAGTGGCTTGGATAATACCGATTCTAGTCCCAATAGGAGCATTTTCGCTTATTGTGAAGTTGTTATCACTCGAACTAAAGTTAGGATTATTGTCATTTTCATCCAAAACATTGATATAAACATCTATTAGTGAAGATCTAGATGGCACTCCAGAATCTGTAGCACGAACTGTAAAATTAAGCCACTGGTGAAGCTCATGATCAATTTTACTGGCAACAACAATTTCACCCGATTGCTCATCTAAATGAACCAAGCTAGTAAACATGGAATGTCCTTAAAATACATCAAAGAGAACATTTAATTTGCTTCAAATATTTGGACATTCAACTTTTTTAATATATATTACCTTCTAAAGAATATGTAATTGTTTTATTCTTGTCCACATCATGTGCTATTATATTCGCTAAAAGAACGCCATTCATGCTATTTTCAGCGATAGACTTCTTATAAAATGGAAGCTTGAATTTTGGATTGTTGTCATTCTCATCTTCGATTTGAATATGAAGATACGCTGTGCATAAAATATTATTATTAGTATTCAAGGCACTTACAGGCTTTATATAAACAATATCTGTATCCTGCGAGCGTTGCTTCGACGCCAAGGCACCCACTTAAATAAATTTGAAGAAGATATTACACAAATGTTCAATTCAATTCAATTCCATTTTATAATAAACACACACTCAAGGGGTTTTTTTTATACCCTTATTGTGCCATAGATACTGATGCAAGTGTCACTCATGGACAGTGACAAGGGGGTATATCTCGCTTTAACGATACAAGACAGCATTGAGTTTTCGAAGCATTAAACTCTGTACGGTTTTTAATTCCCCATGTTCAATGCTGTTTAAGTCAGAGTTTAATGAGCTTATTATATTTTGCCGTACAATGCTGTTTAAGTCAGAGTTTAATGAGCTTATTATATTTTGCCATTGCAGTTCCACATCCGAAGGGGAAGAGTGTGAGTCTGGAAACGAATATGAGAAGCTAAGGGTATTATCGTCAGCGAAACAATGAATTGGATTAGAAGTTACAGACAAGAGATCATTAAAGAAAATGAGAAAGAGGGTCGGCGACAAAACGGAGCCCTGGGGGACACCAGCATTTATATTGTGGGTTTCAGACTTGAAACCGTCCAATACAACTTGTATTGAACGATTCGAAAGAAAATTTCTAATCCAACGAAGAAGGGATTCATCTATACCGAAGGTACGCATTTTCGACAAAAGGGCAAGATGCCAAACTTTATCAAATGCCTTTGAAATATCAAGTGCAACAATCTTACTTTCTCCAAAACGATGTAAAGATTTGTTCCACTGTTCGGTGAGATAAACCATCAAATCACCAGTGGACCTGTTGCTGCGATAGCCGTAACGCCGGTCATTAAGAAGCTTTCGGTCTTCGATATATTTCTTGAGCTGATAGTTTATCAGCGTTTCCATGACCTTAGAAAGAAGGGACGTAAGTGCAATCGGACGATAATTGGAGGGAGAAGATGATTCGTCTTTCTTTGAAATTGGCTGGACAAAAGCTGTTTTCCAACTGCTCGGAACGAGCCCAGAAGAAAAGGATAAATGGAAAAGCTTACGCAAGAGGGTTTTTCCAACGTGGAAGAACACCTCTTCAAAATAATAGCGGGGATACCATCCGGACCAGTGGATTTATGTATGTTGAGATCATTTAGGATTCTCGCCACAGCACGAGTGCAAAAGAAGATTTGTCCCATGGAATCATTGACGCGCTCAAGAACAGGCGGAGATTTGACACTTTTGGCAAGTTGGCGGTGATCTGCCTAGCAAAAAGGTTAGTTTTCGCGATGTCCTTTGGGACATTGCAGTATTTTTTGCCTTAACCTTTGGTCATGTAAAAATTTTATCCGACGAATATGGGCATTGCAGGTCTTCCTGTCTTGTTTAAACTTTTTCCTGTTTTCCTCAGTTGGGTTGGCTCTAAAACAGTGGAACTTTACTTCTTTTTCCCTGGTTACCTCTTTACAGCTCGAGTCAAACCATGACTTTTGCTTGGTTTCGAGGCTTTTAACCCTGTTTGGAATAAAAATTTTCATTCCCAAAATAATCATGTCCTTAGCTTAGTGGTTAGGTGCGGTGGCTGCTAAGCAGAACGTCGTGGATTCGAGCCCTACTCGGGCCCATAGTTTTTATTTCATCTATCACGGAAACTGCCTCTTGCAAAGAACTGACGAAACTTCGAAGAGTATCAATCTGTCATGAAAAGGTGCTTCTCTACTTTGCTGTTCGGAATCGGCCTGCTTTAAATTGTAGGTCCCTTCAATTCTTCACACGAACCCAGAGAATTGTTGATGAGAGTAAGCCACTTAGGCCTTGGCTCTTCAAGAGCTGTCGCCCCACTCTATTTATTTTTTAATAGAAATAGTTTCTTTATTGAAAATTTAAATGGTTTCGGAGTTTCAAAAGTTATAACTTGCCTCAAAAATTCGTGTTTTGAAAAAAAAAACTCGCATGTTATTCCTGTCCTCAAGAAAGGTAATCTTATATACGTAGACAAAGCATATAATCGACGCATCTATTTGTTTTCTATCATGTGGAAAATTTTCGAAAAAGATATGAAAAGCAGGATGTTAAAATATCTTACTTAACTAAATTTGCTTAGTACTAAGCAATTTAGTTTCACAGGAAACTGTTAGACTGAAGATATGTATTCGATTTTTGTGAAAATATTCACATGACTTGATGCTGTGTGGACAAAGCCAAAGCCTTTGATACAATTGATCAAGAAATCCTTTGGAACAAATTATAAAGTGTGGGTTTTCGTGGCTTCACTCTTGACTGGTTTTATTCTCAAAAAGTAAAAGTTGGAAACTCTTTAAATGATTCTAAGATCATCCACAAGGATCTGTACTTGGACCCATTCTGCTTTTGATCGTTTTTGACTGTTTCAGTACCGAACATGATCCTTTTAAGATAAATTCAACACCGCATATTTATATTCTTCTCAGCATTTTATAAAAAAAAATTAATCTTATTCGTTTACCTTCAACAATTTGCGGTCCATTTGCAGCACCTAAGTCTTCAGCAATAATTGATAATCTTACTAACTCCACCTTTTCACGATCAATGAGTTTGGCGACCTGCTCAATTGTATGGATATTGAGTTTCAATTTGTTTATTTTTTTCATATCTTTTGGACTAACCTTTATTGTGCCGTCAATGGAATTCAGATCAAAAGCACTTATGTAATCGTATTCACTTAATTTAACAAAAGTACCATCTTCGTTTCTAGCTTCAGAATTGTTTCTATTTATTTGATATCTTAAAATTGGATTTTCATCCAAATCGCTTGCAAGTACCCTATATATTTGTGTACCAACGGCTGTATTTTCCATTATTTTAAGCGGAGGAAGATCACCCAACACCGGAAGTTTGTTATTTACATCTTTGATGGTTATATTGACAGTAGCTGTATTCATCATTTGAGATGACCCAATGCCGCCATCAAGAGCCAACTGTAATTTAATTTGCTTAGTTCATGGTATTTTATTAATGAAATGCACAGAAGACCTACAATAGTTAAAGTGTAGATTGTTTTTTTCGATTTCGTTAAATCTGGATCTAAAGAAGCCCCATTAGCTACGTAAATCATTCCTGTATCTGCATTTACAATGAATTTATCCTCAGCCCCAGATTGAATTCTATAGACGATATTATTATTAGGCGAAGACCCATCCATATCCTCTGCCTTTACTTCGATGACATGATTTCCACTTGCAAGGTCCTCAGGAATTATTTTGGAATAATAAGATTTTTGAAAGATCGGTTGGTTGTCATTTACATCATAAACATACACAACGACTGGAACAACAGTCGATAGCATTGGTGTTCCAGAATCGCGAGCCCGTACAAGTAGTTCAATATTCCGAATGTTAGAACTATCAACAGCAGGTAGATTTTCAAAATCCAAGGGTTGATTTGGTTTTAAAACACCAGACTCCTTGTTTATGCTGAAATTTCTTTGAAACATCCCTTCTACTATTTCATAGGTAACTTTGCTGTTTTCCGTTCCATTGAGATCGTTGTCTCTTGCTTCCAAAATCAAAGGTGTTTCAAAATCATACTTGTTTTCGAGTAAATTAGCTTCGTAATATCTTTGCAGAAATAGAGGCGAATTATCGTTGACATCAGCTATGTTAATAATAATTTGTGCAGTGTTGCGGTTCCCTGAACCAATATTATCTTGAGCCTCAACAGTCAAATAGTGTCTGGATATCACTTCCCGGTCAAAAGCATCTCCTCCATGAACTCCAATTGAAAGAATACCCGAAATTGGATCAAGATTCAAACTATGTAAGTGACCATATAAAATAACAAGGAGTGCTTATTTTAAACAAACTAAAAATATATAAAATACTTACAGATTTGCGATACCTCCTCGGAGATTTTTGTACCTTATACCCATTGTACCAAAATCTCCAGAGTCTTTGTCATGTGCCGAAATATGTGCTATCACGGTTCCTTCCTCACTATTTTCGAAAACGGTTATGTTATAGACAGGTTGTGTAAACTCGGGAAAGTTGTCGTTCTGATCTCGAATGTAAATTTGGAGATGTGCCGAACTTGAAATAAGAAATAAATTATTATCAACATTAATCTATGAGCTAATGATGACAAAGCAACTTTTCTGTGCATCTCCCATTCGTGACAGATTCGTTCGATGTAACCAGTCCTAGTGGTGACCGGCTGGTGACCGGCTGGTGACCGGCTTGTCACATCGAACGCATTAGTAGTGTTCGTTGTATAGAAACAGCTAATTCGAACAGCTACGAAATTCTCGCCCCAAAAAAAAACTTGGGCGGTTCAGTGCAGTCCCAATGCGAACACTGAATGCAACACGGTGGAAATGCTACAAGGCACCTCCTTGTATGGCGAAAACCAGTTATTTTCGAGATACCGATCATCTCGAAAATGTAATTTTGAGGTCTTAAAAAATATATGTATTTTCATGGAGTCAATAGGCGATTTTATTTTTTAGATCCCACCGAAGTAACTAAACGTTACCTGAGCGATGTTAGATATTTTTGAGCACTGCCATTTTTTTTTTATATATTTTTATACACAATCAAAATTGTTAGATTTGTTTATGGAGATGTATTTTTTTTTTCAAGAATTTTTCATTCGAATTATAATTTCTAATAGATTAAAAATTGATATCTAATAATGAGCCTTATCATCAATTCCGCCCGAACAGAATTCCGACCGAACGAATTCTATTCGTCGGATTTTCAAAAGCTAACGGGAATCTTATCCGAATATAAGATTTCACTTCGAATTTGTGTTGACATTTCGAATGAAAAGAATAGAGATAGTGATAGCATACTTGTAGAAGGAAACACAGTTTTCAAGGAAATAAAAATATCCCACATATTTCCCTATCAAATAAACGAACATGTTTATATTTTTCTTTACTTCCAATACGGATGGCTTGGTTAGTTTATTGAAGGGATATTATTTTTCAACTCAAAGCATTCATTTTTCAACGCTATGGACACACAATTCATAATTATCAGTTCTATTATTTTTCATTTTGAAAACAAATTCAAATACACATGGTATGGGAAATTTTTGCTCAGTTTTCTATCACTGTATTGGAAACATCAATGTCTATGTGAAGTATTTTTCAGTTGAAATAAATTGATTTTTGATTTCAGAAGGTATTTTTTTTTTTAATTCTTATTTGAGATTTCAACTAATGACGAAACTCGATGTTGAACAAATGCAGTTCGTCTTTTATCTTTTAAAATGCAGTCTGAAGCTGAAGGTAATGAAAAGTTTTGCATTCTTAAGAAAATTCGAATAGAGAATTTGATCAAACGGCTAACAATGGATATTTCGACCAAGTGATTTTTGCAGATTCACCCGTCCGCTAGTTTGAAGTGTGCTCATGTAATCTATATCTATATCTTTATTCTATACTAATATGTAAAGCTGAAGAGTTTGTTCGTTTGAACGCGCTAATTTGATGCACTCGCTTCGAATTCTTTTTGTGTTCGATAGTCCATTAATAGAGGAAAGCTTTAGGCTATTAAACATTGAGCTGCGACCAATAGGAGCGAAGAATCTTTAGGAAATGTGGAAGAAAACGGCAAAAAATATTCATTTTTCTGCGTTATAACGCGCTTATCTCAGTAACTGCTTGGTCAAATTGAACAATTCTTTTTATGTCGAAAGGCCCATTTATCGTAGAGGCTTTGAAGCTATATATATATTCGCTGCGAACAATAGGAGCGAAGCGTCATTGAAATATGTGGAAAAAATGGCAAAAAAATATTCATTTTTGAAGGCTCTTGTAGTTTGGTTGAACGCGTTGATCTCGGAAACTGCTTAATCCAATTGAACAATTCTTTATGTGTTGATTATTTATATTATATAAGGCTGCGAATGTAGTAGCGAAGCATCAGTGGTTGGCTCAAAAAAATTTTGTTGTTAAAAAAAACTTACATTGTCGTGTTAATCAATGTTATCTTATCTTCTCATTTCTTTATCATATATCAATTAAACATATTCGAAATTAAGTATTAAAATAAAGACTTTCGATCTTCGTTACAATTTATTTCGTAAAAACCAATAACAATAAAAACTGACTGTGTACTTGCCCATAAGTGCTAGCTATCAATGTATGGAACATACTAGCAGTTGCCCGCGACTTCGGCCGCCTCTCCCTCTGACTTCCTGGTATAACATCATTTCCAATATTATTCGTTTATTGTGTATCAATTAATTTGTTTGGAAATGGTAAGTATACGCCTAGGTGAACCGTATTATCTTTTTTTTTTCTTAGTAAGACTAAAATTTATAAATAGAATAGGATGCACCCTAATTTATATGGATACGATAATTTGTTTTTGTTTTTTGAGATGCATCGGTATGTGCTTATTGCACAAAATTAACTTTAATGCTGGATGTGCGTATGTAAGCTAGTACATGATACAGACATGAGACTGATTTCATTCGAAGCAATATCGCTTGATTTGGGACTGAATAAGTTTTAAGCTAAATCGGTTTACCGTGTTTTTAATAGTAATACAATTTTTTAAATTAACAAAATCTGAAAGTAGTTAATCATTTATGCAGGAAAATTATGATCATTTCAGCACAAATTGCAACAATAGTTCTTATATTTCAATTTTAAAAAACATATATTACTTATTTATATCTATACTCATATATAAAGTTGAAGAGTTTGTTTGTTTGGACGCGCTAATCTCAGGAACTACTGGTTCGAATTGTAAATTTTTTTTTGTGATGGATAGTCTATTAATCGAGGCTATTACATTAGGCTACTGAACATTAAGCTGCTACCAATATGAGCGAAGAATCTTTGGAAAAACGGCAACAAATATTCATTTTTCTGCGTTTTAACAAGATACTCTCAGGAACTGCTCAGTCAAATTAAACAATTCTTTTTGTGTCGAATGGTTGATTTTTCGAGGAAGGCTAGAAGCTATAGGAGCGGAGCATCAGTGAAAAATGTTGCAAACAAAATGGCAAAAACTATTATTTTTTTGAAGACTTCTGTTGTTTTCTTGAACACGCTAATCTCAGGAACTGCTAAATCAAATTGTACAATTATTTTGTGCTGAATACTTTATTTATTATAGAAGGCCTTAGGCTATATGAAATTAGGCTGCAACCAAAAGGAACGAAGAACCAGTGGAAAATGTGGAAAGAACGGCAAAAAAGTACTCATTTTTCTTGGTATGCGTTGAAAAAACTATTGCGCACTGCTCAGCCCAATTAACTGATTTTGGAATTAAAGCACCAGAATTAAAACAAAAACCAATAAGTGCGTGTATAGGTAGACATTGTCTTACTATTTTTATCATTCAGTAGCAATGGTTGTCATAGCACCGCCACCCCGCTGTCGTCCCTTTTCAATTCAATAACAACATCATCAGGCAGGTTCGCCAAGTAAATGATATAAAATAACTGCTAATTGCGCAGATTACTGTGTATAAACAATATCATTTTAATATTTTGCTCAAGTCGAAACTCGAAAATTGATGCTGGTAAGGGGAATTTTTCGAACATAGATTTTTTTCGACCGGATTTCTCAATAAGAGAAAAGAAAAATAGGGATTTTTTTCAGGTGGAATGCTGTTTGGACGGAATACATTATTTTGCTTAAGACTTGTTTTGTCTTAACTTTAGGAAGGGCAGATTCGTCCGCCATTTCTATCGTTTCGGTAATTTTATTTTTGTTTTGTATTATCATTCCTTACAAAAAATTAATGTGGTTAGCCGCGCTCAACTTTTCGTTCGAAGTTCTCGGTCATTTTTTAATCGAGCTCATCGAACTAGCCCTTATCGAACTAAGTGACAAGAAATAAAAACAAATTTAAGCCTCTGGGTGCTTGGAGTTGGAGTTAAGGAAATGAACACAACTTTATTTTTGACAGCTAAGTGCTCCACCCGGAGATAAAAAAAAAAAAATAAAAACCACCTAATACCCACTGGTATTCCACTACTTTTTTGATTTATTGTATCCTCATAAGGCTCCGATTAAAACAAATAAATTTCAATGTGTCATAAATTATTTTACCCAAACGCCCAGCTATAGCGTAAGAATAAAAAGAAAATAAAAGCTTTTTTTCGAAAAAAGTGGTTTTGATGTTTTCTTAATTTCTCTAAAACCACAAAACGTGTTTGCATCCGTTTTTATGGTTTTGACTTAAAATTAATAACAGCATTGAATTTTGAAATTAAAATTAGTTCATAATACATTTTTTGAAAAAAAAATGAGTCTGTCATTTTTTCATTCATAGCCTTTTCTCAAAATGTTTAGTTTGAAAATTAATTTTTGAAAAACCATAAAAAAAAAAATAATAACAAAACGAGAGACGAACAAAATACAGCCATTGATTTTTAATATTTTTTTCTACGGGGGTATTATACCATCCTCTTCCTCCCGTTTCAACTCAATCAACCAACCAACACACTCTAGATTTTTGGCATAGCTCTTGAGTCTTGAACCTTTTGCAGATGGTAAATCACGCAATTATTCTCTCTGTCCTGAATGAAGGAAACTCAATCTAATCGATCTGTCGCTCGAACGTTGAAAAGCAGCAGATTTTTGGCATGATTTGAAGAAAAAAATTTTAACTTTGAGTTTCGTTTCAATATCAACCTTGAATTTGTTGTTTTTTTTTTTTTGTGGACTATAAAGGCAAATAGCTGCAAAGGCGAAATTTAATGAACATACATTTCGTTTATTAAACGAAGGCGATGAAACTTGCGATCAAACCCCTTGCTATGTTGATGCCATTATGTGTGGTGCTGGCGAACTTCTCAAGAGTCCATGAAATTTGACTCTTGTGCACAAAACCACTTTAAAGAAATGGGTGTTAACAAATTGCATACTACAAATTACCTCCATTTATCTGGATCTTCTATTTCCCTCGCAAGCAATGTGAAGTTCATCTCCCTATGCATTTCAAAGTTCACCATTTTTGGATTTTTAACTTTAATCAAAAACGTAGCTTCGTTTACCGCCAACTCAGGTACGATCTCAAATATGTCATTTGGTGGGTCCATGAAAAGCCGAAAGGTTCCATTGTTTCCAACGTCATGGTCAAAAACGAAATTTCGCACGTCGTCAATAAAACTCAATGGAGTATTAATTTGCGAGTTCTCATTGATCTCACATCGGTAGATCGTTTCGCTAAAAGTTGGTATTTCGTCATCAATATCCGTGACGATAATTGTGACTTCCGTTTTAACCGATGGAGATGGCTACAATTAATAAAAAAAAAGAAAAAAAATTAATCCTGAACCGTTTCCAATTACAATTCTTACATATTGCTCCGATAACTCACTAGCTATAATTTTAAGAATATAGGCTCCGTTAACTTGATTACTAGTATCTTCTCTGTCCAAAGTCCGAGTTGTGTAAACATAGCCTGTACTACTGTCAATTCCAAACAATTCGTTTTTCTCGACACTGTATTTGATGGGATTATTGATTCCACGATCTCCATCAATTGCTCTAACCTGTAACACTGTCCGATACAAATGTGTTGAGCCTGAAACCTGTCTCTTCTATGATCATTAGTTCAATTGCCTCGGATATAAGAATTTTAATATCGATCACTCAATAGCCTCGTTATACATTCTTAACATTAACCTTTGCCAAGTCCTAATTAAAAAAAAGAAAAAAAAATAATTAACATCGGTAGAGGTAGCCAATTTTGCCTTCAGTGTTAATAGCAGTGCCTATAACTA
>CAKKXW010000003.1:840935-853480 GCA_920937365.1 Sphaerophoria rueppellii | reverse complement strand
AGATACTAGGCCTTAGCCTGACAGGACACATGGAAGTATAAACTGAAAGCGTTTTTTTTTTTTTTTTTTTTGTTTGGTAATCCGGAATTGGTACACAGGACAGTCCGATTCCGGATCATAGAGAATATATAAATACTTTGGGCAACAGGACAAAAAATTTTACCCACGGCGGAGTACTCACTTTTTGTTTTCACCTCTTTCACAGATTCACGGATACGAAAATAAGAGAGGATGGTGAGAGTTCACCTCAGAAGAATTTTGAGGGTGTTTTCGGCAAGGGAGGAAAAGGTCGCGACTCTAGGTATTATATATTCTCTATGTTCCGGATACCAAACGAACATGCAATCACAATTTTTTGCTTCTTATGGTTGAATGTCTATGATTTGTGAAACCTCATATGCAGAATTGCAGATGACATGTCATTATTTTTATTTGCTTTAAATATGTCGGCGAGTATGTATGTGCGAGTTTGTGCATGTATGCGTGATTCTGTTTTTGATTCCTTCAAATTCGGAATCGTTTTTCTGTTCTATCCAGAACAAGAACTGTCATCTTGTGCCAATTGAACGAATTCAGAATCGTTCGAATTCAGAATCAACGGACTAAGGCCGTGTGCGAATCGGGTTAAAAAGTGGTTAAAACTGACACTTCGCATTGAATAAAATGTGTTAAAAATTAGACTAGCTGCGGAGCAGTTTAAAATATGACAGTTTCGTGGTTAAAAATTCATCCATTTTTAACCGTTCATCCAATTCGCACACGGCCTTAGAATTTATTCCATCCAATTTAAGAATTTCTATCCACTTTTCTCTTTTCCATTCAGCTTTCGGAAATCTTCAAAATTGTCAAGGAATGTATTTTAGAGCATTCAAATTCTTGAAGATATAATTCACAGTAGACAGGGACTCAAATATTGACAAGGAGAAAATATAGAAGTATTTTCTAGTTGATTGTAAAACAAGCTAACGCTCGAAGAAAATGGTAATGTGCAACAGTTTGGTGGGGAAGTTGTTCTGATGATAATAAATCATTCATTTTTGTTTTTTAATTAATTTCAATGTCAGATAACAATAATTTGTTGAATTAAAAACAAAAAACAAAACGGATTGAGTATATTTTTTGACTTTTTATTATTCATGTATTAGTGCTTCTTGAGTGGATTCTGATTTGAAATCACGAAGAGAATTTATCTCTTCTAAGAAGCGTTCTGTCTGTCAGTTTCGTGCCAATAAAACGCTTTCAGAACGCTTCGGAAACGACAATGGTGTCCTCTTAGTGGTTAGGTGCTCTGACTGCTAAGCAGAACGTCATGGGTTCGAGTCCTACTCGTGCCCAAAGTTTTTATTTCATCTTTCGCAGACACTGCCTCTTGCGAAGAACTTCCAAGAGTATCAATCTGTCATGAAAAAAGTGCTTCTCAACTTTGCCGTTCGGAATCGTCGTTAAATTGTAGGTCCCCTCAATTCTTCACACGCACCAAGAGAATTGTTGATAAGAGTAAGCCACTCAGGCCTTGGCTCTTCAAGGGCTGTCGCTCCACTCTATTTATTTATTTCTGTATATATAATTATACAAAGCTGTTCACAGCACTATGTGAAAAATTTCCCTTTGTTTTTGACAAGCAGTCAACTTTCACTACAAATATCCTGCTGTCAAAATCGGTCCTATCGTTATGTGTTTAACACATATGAGTTTAAAAGGGAGATGGAAACCGAGCTGTCAAAATGATAATGCCTACAAGCTATGGACTATAGTTACTGCGATAGTATGCGTGTTTTTTCCAATACTATCACAGTTAATATGGTCCTACCGGCAAGCCTACCACCTCATTTTTGTTGCTGTTTTTTCTCATTTATTCACAGACACGAGTAACAGTAAAATAAAATTTGCAGTATCCGAAGGGTAAAACGTAAGTCAAATTCCGATCTCCTTTTGTCTCTGATTGTAAACACGCAGATAAATCATCTTAAATTTGTTTATTCAAGTATAAATGTATATGGTTCTCGGCACTTTTGGTCTATTAAGTAACAAACTGTAATTTTTATTCATAATTTCACAACTTGATTAATAAAATACACAAGTGCATCAAAATGGTGAATTCTGGAACAGCCGATATTACCAAAAAAGCTCCAAAATTTTCATTTGTCTCTAGAAATCTTGTCACAATTGTTATGGTTCCATTTATCATAGCTATGCACTACGGATGGTCAATGTTGCAAGAAAACAAGGCTCTCGTAACCGAAAAAGAAAAAATAGATTTACCTATCATCACAGTAAGGAAATAATGTTAATGTTCTTTTAATTCTGATTTACGTATGTTCCTTATAGGGTGCAAAATATATTTTGGGAAAATTGGAAGGAGGCACGTCTAAAGAAACAACATCGAAATAAAACTGCTGATAATAAACTGTGACTGTTGGTTTTGAAAGCTTTTATCATTTATTTAATATTTTTGTTTTCAACTAAATTATATAAAAAGAGGTTGCAATACTTTTGGAGATGTTTTAGTAGATCCTACGATACGATATTTATTTTATGTTTGTAGGTACTTGTTGAATTGATACATATACAATTAAAGGGCAGATTCTAAGTATTTTGTATCTTTTGATTGTATTTTAAAATATATCTTACTTAATTCATTTGGACCAAGACGTAATGATGTAGGAGGATATAGTTTTAGTTTGTCTGTGATCTTTTATTTTGGGTATTGCAAATGCTCCAATGAGCATCGGATAAGACTATCAGTCACCTACGCCGAGTCATTTACAATGCTCTCTATTTTTTTTGTTCACTTGCCCTAAGCTCGCTCGAGTCGGCGTCACAAATAATAAACATAAAACATAATGTTTGGAAGGGACTATCGACAGATTTGGTATAAAAATCGTCTTTTAAGGCCGTGTGCGAATTGGATGAACTGTGGTTAAAAATGGATGAATTTTTAACCACTACTGTCATATTTTAACCTGCTCCGCAGCTAGTCTAATTTTTAACACATTCTGATTCTATTCAATGCGAATTGGGTTAAAAAGTGGTTTAAACTTGACGTTTGGTTAAATTTTGACACTTCGCATTGAATAGAATGTGTTAAAAATTAGACTAGCTGCGGAGCAGGTTAAAATATGACAGCAGTGGTTAAAAATTCATCCATTTTTAACCATAATTCATCCAATTCGCACACGGCCTTAAGATATAAATAAACAATTCATTACACTCGCTCACCTACTTTTGATTGTTGTAACTTTAGTGGCGTTTATCTATAAAAAGTTAAGGTATTGAATTTTCGATTAATCGATTAATTTGCACATCTCTAGATGTTCCTTATTCAGCGCGATTTCTTCCGACGACAGCTACTTCGAACCAAGGTTGCTTAACAGCTCAAAAGTGAGCTTAGCTCAGCTCAAATTTTGAGCTAGCTCACATTTGAGCTTGTTACAATAGCTCAGCTCACTTGAGCTGAGCTGAGCTAAAAGTAAACTGAGCTGAGCTGATGGTTGAGCTGAGCTGTCGGTGAGCTGAGTTGTCGGTGAGCTGAGCTGTTGGGTGAGCTGAGCTGTGATGGGTGGGCATTTTAATCCATTGCATAAATGCACAAAACACTAGCCTGTACTTTGCATATCTTCCTCATTGTTATGTCCCCAGCAACAAATCAATGTCAAACTCCGATTCATCAAACAAAATCATAGATGTAACCGTCACAGCTATGATTTGGTTAACATTATGTAGGATGCATTATATTAATTTTGTTAATATTCCAACCCTAACTGACCCAATAATTACATAGAACCAAACATCTAAAGCCATGGTGTTTTACAAAAGTTCAAATATCTATATATTTCATTATATTTTACAAAATCAAACCAATGCAACCGCCTTCCCATCACAGCTCAGCTCACCGGCAGCTCAGCTCAACCATCAGCTCAGCACAATTTCAGCTCAGCTCAATTTCAGCTCAGCTCAAGTGAGCTGAGCTATTTTAACAAGCTCAAATTTTAGCTGAAATGTGAGCAACCCTGCTTCGAACGTCACTTACCTCCATATGGCCGAAAATACTATCAAAAGGAATTTTCGGATACTTCATACTTTTACCCGGTATAAATTGACTTGCTGCAGTAATTTGCTTAACAAACGTTAAGTGTAAAATATTAAGAGTGTATATCCAACTGGAAATTCGAAACAGGTATTATTTTCTTAACTATTATTATTTAACGTACATATTCTTGTTTATTTAAAGTAAAGAAGTTCATACTTTCTTCGTTTTTTACTTAACAAACAATCAAAAAGACAGTTTTAAATACTAAAATGAATGTTAATGCTTTGAATCGAAAAATATAATTTATAATTATATTCTTCGAAATCTGCTTTAAATTTTTGAAAAACTAAAGAATTAATTAGCCAAAGACGATGAGATACTCAGACTTCCAAGTTGACCGTTGAAAAGAATATCACTGATTACTTTTTCAGCAATAATCCGTTGTGTGTGATTCATCACTCGTAGTTTACTCGCTACGTTGGTTCCAACCGCATCAAATTCATCATTATGTCGCGATGAATGATCGTAAGTGGTTGTCGAGTTGAAGAGGGTTGGAAGATGCTCTCTTGATATTTGAATAGTAGGGACTTGCTGATGGTGAATTTGGGTCAGTTGCCCTTGATGATTTTGATGTACAGTTTGCATCGTGTGCACTTGTTGCTGGTGTTGCTGCTCAAGCGAATTAACAGCCTAGAAATAGTCAAAAAAAGCAAAGGCTGGTTGTAGAAAATAAAGTTAATTGATAGTAAGATAATCAAGTTATTCTGAAGATTTAAGAAGTATTTGACTGTTTGTAAAATGCTCCAATCCAAACTCCATATCGATACCCACCACCTTTTCATCGATTTTAAGGCCACGTATGACAGTATCTGCAGAAACGAACTGTATAAAGCTTCGCATCCCTGCCAAGCTTGTTCGCTTGTGCAAAACGCAAAATGCAAAACGCTGTTCCATCAAGGTTGGCAACGAGCTTACTGAATCTTTCCACGTCAAAAAAGGATTCAGACAAGGCGATGCACTGTCGTGCGATTTCTCTAACATCGTTCTTGAGAAGATAGTGCAAAACTCCACCGTCAACACCAGAGGTACTCCAAAAATCTGTTCAACTTCTCGCGTACGCCGATGATATTGATATAATGGGAAAAACACAGATGAGATGTCAATGGCGCCCTTGTGAGAATTGCGACAGAATCGGCAAAAATGAGTTTAGCGGTAAAGGAAGGAAAAATGAGGTATAGGCTGTCTTCAAGAAAGGACAACGACATGGACCTACTCAGAAGGGTCAAGGTAAAGAGATTCAGATGGCTCGGTCATTTATAGCGGATGGACACCAATGCTCCGGCTCGGAAAGCCTTGGACACTATTCCCGAGGGACGTAGGAGGAGAGGAAGACCGCGACTCAGATGGCGCACTCAAGTGGAAATGGACCTCAATCAACGTGCAAAACTGGAGACAGCTAGCTAGGGACCGAGTAAGCTGGCGGCGACCGTTGATTGAAGCCCAAGTCCACAACTGACTGTAGCGCCACCTTAAGTAAGTAAGTAGTAAGGGAAAAGCTTACTGTGCTTTACCTAAAGTGAAATGGAAAATAGTTTTTTTCTTTTTTTTTTGATGGAGAAAGAGGTAGAAGTAATGCTTGAGATAAACTCGGAAAAACTTAAAGGATCGGCCTTGGAACTTAATCATCAATCCAAGTAAATATTTCTGGACAACGCTCTTAGCTCCAAGACCAAGCCTCGACTGTTCAACTCCAATGTTGAAACCGTGATGCTATATGGTTATGGCACTTGGGAAGTCACAGACACTGTCACAAGAAAGTTTCAAACGTTCGAGACATCTATTGTCTCGGAAACATCTTGAGAATTGTCTGGCCTTATCGTATTTGAAATGCTGAATTTTATGCGAGAACAAGTCAGGAACCCAGGACTCAATACAAGAAGACGAAATAGCAGTGGATTTGCCACGCTTTGAAAATGCGACTGTTATGCAGTCAAACCCGCTCACACAAAAAATCAGACAAGTGGGCCGGCAGACAATTGACTTGGCGATGAACAGTCGAACAGGAATCAGCACGACAATGGCGCGTCGTAGAAGACAGCCACGGACGCAATGAGGAGCACTAAATGTTCATTTCGGGAACAAAAATTAAAGGGATTGTTGCCAAACGTTGTTGATCACGTATTGCCCTCGTTTATGATATAGCAAATGATACACGAAAACAAAGATAAATAAACCCTGCATCAGTAACTGAAAACCAAAACTACCGAAACTAACAAATTATTGGAAATAAGAAACATTCATATTTTATTTTGAAAGATACTTCCGTACACATCCGTTCATTATGGGTAAAGTGTTCACATGGCAGTTCGGAAGGGAGCGTTTCGTTCGGTTCTGACACTAGCTTCCGCTCATTATAGTTAGCCCTTAAATGGCTTACTCTTCAAAAATTGCTCGTGTACGTGTGAGGAATTAAGGGGACCTACCTATATAATACTGGTCAAAACACATATTGTACTATACTTGGATATAATTACAGCTGTTGATGACATAAAAATAAATAGAGTGGCGCGAGCCAAGGCCTAAGTGGCTTACTCTCTTCAACAATCCTCTGGGTGCGTGTGAAGAATTGAGGGGACCTACAATTTAAAGCCGATTCCGAACGGCAAAGTTGAGAAGCACTTTTTCATGACAGATTGATACTCTTGGAAGTTTTGTCACTTCTTCGCAAGAGGCAGTGCCCGTGAAAGATGATATAAAAACTATGGGCACGAGGAGGACAACGCACCTAACCACTGAGCCACGGACACTATATAGCCCAACTAAATTCAGTCCTACACAAATAAATGGGTGAGCTTTCTTGGAAACAATCTATACCTGTTGTATTTCTCTTTGGGAATTGGCATCTAACGACGTAATGTCAAGAACTTTCAATGATGAAGTCTGAGGTTGTTCCTGAGCCACCACATGTTCCTGTTGTTGCGGCTGCTGATGAGAATTATCAGTACTGTTATTTTCCGACTTGATAACATGGCAACGAATTGGTTCAGGAACCAATTGAATATGGTGTTGTTGATCATCATTTTGAACAGATTCATTCTTATCAGTATCTTCTTCTTGTTCATATTCCATGGTATCATCGTCAAAGTTTATCTTCAATTCACGTTTTTGTCCGCTATATAAACGTTTCGGATTTTGATCGGCGATAAACATTAATTTTTCAAAATACCACAATCTAGATTCATAATTGTCCTTGGTAATTTTCTTGCGATATTCCCGCCGAAAGGCCGAACGCAGTGAGTTAATTTTTCGGACCACCATTGCCCTGTCAGGGTTTGGTTCGACTTCTTTAAGTTTTTCAACTAGTTTGTCGTATGATGCATTGCGAATAGCATGATTACTGTAATCGGGATGCTTTCCCTGCCACAAACATTCTTCGGCTCGATAGATTTCCATGAACTCAGTCAACCAAAGGCGAGAGTAGCTCCGCAGATCATTTAAGCATAACTTTGATTCCATATTTATTAATATATTAATGACAATAAAACATTGATATAAACCAATTTAAAGGAGTTTTGAGACTGAAGTTTTATTTGATGCGATTTTACATTTAACCACCACGAATCGCTATTAAAATTGAATTCTTTTTGGGTTCAATGTAATTTGTAAAGTAAAAAGAAGCAATCTCGATTTTCAATGTATGTGTGAAAACTATCAAAAAAGAAATGTGATTAAATGTTCTCCAATTTAAAATGTTTATTATCCATAACTTAAACAGAATCGTAAATTTATTATTTTTTAAACAAATCCTGCGACAAACTACAAACGTATTGAATATTAACAAATATTAAACTGTCCGAAATGTTAAACTGGTAGTATGCGTGAAAATTGGTGTGAGAATATTGTGTAAATCTGACTCCCAACAGAGATTTCAGAGAAATCAATTCTTCCAGTTAAAAAAATCTATACTTTTCCCAATAGGCGTTTTTCTTTTTTACATCTGAACAAAGCGGGTACAGAGCATAAAAGTTGTGCTACAGAAGATCTGTCAAACCAAGCAGAAAACCAATCTTGATAATACCCCCCAAATATATATACAAAGCGGCAACAAAAATGAGGTGTTAGTGGTAGGACCATATATACTGTGATAGTATTGGTAAAAGCATGCATACTATCGCAGTAACTGGGGTCCATAGCTTAGCCACTGATCTCTATATTACACTGGATAGTGTATCCATACAAAAAAAGTGACTCAATTTGAAGATTGTTATATTATTATATATATAAAGTCGAAAAGGGAAAAATTCGTATAACAGTATAACAAAAATAAACGACAAGGAATCCCTTATCTCTATATTATTGATCTCTGTATCAGTGCAAAGAACAGAGTAGTTTGCTTTCATTTATAGGCGTTTTTCTTTTTTTAGTTCGGAGCATTGTATATAGAGAATTAATATTAAGGTTTTTTTTTTCATTTGTATAATTGTATTAATAAATAATATAATAGACTTTTATTAATTAATTAATTATCTTCCATAACAACTTGTTTCCTTGACCATTTAAATTATTCTAAACATTTCTATTCATTGTTCAGGCTCTGTTCAGATGTAAAAAAGAAAAACGCCTTATTTTTTTGCTTTTTTTTGTTGGTTAGACGTCAAAAAGTCGAAAAGGGACATTGACTGTCATCTTCAAATGCAGTCAAGAAAACTGTTATACTTTGTAGGTAATACACTATCCAGTGTAATATAGATATCAGTGAGCTTTGCTTGTAGGCATCACTGATCAGTTATAACAAGATTGGAAACCTACCTACGTTATACCCTCCAAATACCTCTAAACTTATTTTTTTTTATTTTTTCCATACACACATACTCTTGCAGCAAATTTGCTTTTTATTATGTAGGCATTGCATCATCATACAATAAAAAGCATACTTTTACAGACAGCTAACCTGCTCCCTTAGCTTGTAGGCAAATGTCATTTTGACAGCAAGCTTTCCCATCTGCTATAACTGATCAGTGGTAGGCATTGTCATTTTGACAGCTCGGTTTCCCATATCCATTGAATAAGAAGTACAGGAAAGGGTCTAACAAACAAGAATTGAATCATTTTTCTAAGTAGTGTGAGTTTCACAAACAAACGCATTACAACAGGGCTGGTCTGCAGTTGAATAGTAAATCTCAGGGGCGCCAAGTGAAATTTGATTAAATCAAGATTTCATCGATTTTTCTTCAACTTATTTTTTCAATCTCAATTCTTTTTTTAGGCAGCACTGCACGGTTTTTAATATTTAATGTTTTTATTTTCCAGTACATTTTCTTGATTTTTCATCCGTAATTCAAAACGTTTCGAAACACGATGGAAGAACTATTCAAAACAATCGTGCACATTACGGGAACTCAACGAATTGCAGCGCCTTACCATCACGAACAGAAATAATACACCCATGAACTCGACTGAGAACACAGTCAAAGTTTGACAGCACATACCCTAAAAATTGACAGCACATACCCTAAAAATGGACATCATCAGACATTTTTGTTGCTTCACTCACGTACACTGTACATGTAGCTAACACCGCTTCCTGTACTTCTGATTCAATGCCCATATCCCATCTCCCTTTTAAACTCATCTGTGATTGTTTTTGAAAGAAATTAATAAACTTTTGTTCGGTCGTTCCTACAAATTAAATGAAGGAAATTGAATATGAAAACATTCAAAGGCTGCAAAACTATATTTTGCAGCCAGAAATTTCTATCCATGACCCACTTCCGTGTATTATACCAAGAAAATATGATGAATCTCGACTCTTTAATTTACCTATGTGCCCAGCTAGCACAAAACTAATTCAAAACCGAGATTTCGTGAGCGGCCAAGTCGTAGATTTTGTTGAGACCGAAATAGACCATGTTGGTGCTATGGCCTTTAATTCAATGTCTTTGCGACGTGAACCGGGTCCATTAGAGCAAATTACAAGAGGTTCGGCGATGAATTTTCCATTTTGGCCTGGTGGCTTAGACGAGCCGCAAAGGGAAATCAAACAATTGAAATGTGACGCTTTTAATTTCGAGGAGGAGTTGCTCACAATACCTCCGGGTTTCCAACGGGGCTATGAATTCAAAGACGCATCAAGGACGACTAAAACCACTGGCAGTGACAATATCAATCTTTTGAGTAATCTCGAAAAAGAAACCGATGTCCAAGAATGGTTACAGCTTACAAAAGCAGAAAAGGAAGGCAATGAATGGGAATCATCAGATAAAGACGGAAATAAGTTAAATGATCATAAACATTCAATAAATGATGACAAACTTCTTGAAGTTATTCAACATGGACCTGTTTTGGATATATCAACAGTTAAATCCAATAATAATTCTAAGATTGAGTGGGCCGAAATGGTTGATATTTCCCACCCAATTACGAATTTTAATGATAAAATTCCAAAACCAGCTTTGGAGTACCCTTTCGAACTGGATGGCTTTCAAAAACAAGCTATTCTTAAACTTGAGGAAGGTAAAGATGTTTTTGTTGCAGCTCATACTTCGGCAGGTGAGTTTAAGTAATACACTCATGATTTATGTCTTTGTTAAGCTCCATAAAAGGTTGGTTATTTATGACTATGCTTAAACTAAATAAATAATAAATAGAGTGGCGCAACAGCTCTTTAAGAGCCAAGGCCTAAGTGGCTTACTCTCATCAACAATTCTCTGAGAAGAATTGAGGGGACCTATAATTTAATGCCGATTTCGAACGGCAAAGTTGAGAAGCACTTTTTTCATGACAGATTGATATTCTTGGAAGCATTGTCAGTTCTTCGCAAGAGGCAGTATCCGTGAAAAATGAAACTTATGGGCACGAGTAGGATTCGAACCCACAACGTTCTGCTTAGCAGCACTTAACCACTGAGCCACGGACACAACTATGCTTTAACATATATATATGATTTGCTCTGTTCATTGAAATTGAGATTGTTGTTTTCTGTCTTATGGGCAGAAGTTTTGCTGTTAAAAAAGGATTCTTCTTTTTTAAAGCGTTCTTGTTCGGCGTTCATTCAGTCTGGTTGGCACAGTTTAAACGATGATTTTATATGTTGTTCTAACTTGATCTGACCTTTCCCATTAAACGGCTTTGTACTGCTCTATTCTAATCTGACTTATGTTCCTGAACCCGAAGAAATCCTTATGGCCTTTTTAATTGGGAAATTAACTTTTTTCAGTATCAGAACTGCCACTTTTGCCCAATTGCACCCATTCAGAATGCTTTTTTAAACTTCCAATTAAAACTTACTTACTTATGGTGGCGCTACAGTCCAGGTCGGACCAGGGCCTCACCCAACAAACTTCTCCAACCAGCTCGGTCCCTGGCTAGCTCTCTCCAGTTTCGCACGCCAAGTTGGTTCAGGTCCTCTACCACCTGTGTGCTCCACCGCAGTCGCGGTCTTCCTCCTCTGCGACGTCCTTCCGGGTTAGATTCGAAGACTCTACGGGCCGGAGCACTATATTCCATTCGCTCAACATGACCCAACCATCTAAGTCGTTGGACCTTTACTTTTCTGGCTAGGTCAGTCTAGGTCCATTCTCCATTAACCAGACAGGACCAAATATCACTCGAAGAATTTTTCCCTCAAAGCAGCCCAAAGCGTTTTTATCAGATGTTGTCATGGCCCATATCTATGCACCTTACATAAGGGCCGGGATGATGAGGGTTTTGTAGTGTCACTTTAGTTGCTCGGGAGAGGACTTTACTACTCAATTGCTTTTTAAGTCCAAAGAAGCAGCGATTGGCAAGAGTGATTCTTCGTTTGATTTCAGCGCTGGTGTTGTTGTCTGAATTGATAGCAGATCCCAGGTAGACAAAGTCCTTAACTACCTCGAAGTTAAATCTGTCTATGTTGACGTTTGCTGCAAGACGTCGATGTTGGTAGTCCTTTCTTGTCGACAAGATTAACTTGGTCTTGCCCTCGTTAACCGTTAGACCCATATTCCTGGCCTCCGTGCTGTGTTCTTCCAATTATGTCAATGTCGTCTGCGTATCCTAGTAGCTGGAAGAACTTTTGAAAGATTGTGCCCCTGGTGTTGACGTTGAAGCATTGCTCAATCTTTTCAAGAATGATGTTGAAGAAATCACATGACAACGCATCGCCTTGTCTAAAACCTTTTTTGACATCAAAAGCGTCCGTTAGATTTTTTCCGACCATGATGGAACAGCGTGAATTTTCCATTGTCATCTTACACAGACGGATGAGTTTTTCTGGGATGCCAAAACCTAGACATTGCTCTATATAGTTGGTTTCTATAGACGCTGTCATACACGGCCTTGAAACCGATGAAAAGGTGGTAGGTATCGATTTGAAGTTCCTGGGTCTTCTCCAAGACCTGCCGTAGGGTGAATATTTGATCGATGGTGGACTTTCCGGGTCTGAAGCCACACTGATAAGGACCTACCAGGTTGTTGACGAAGGGCTTCAAACATTCACACAGCACGGCAGACAAGATCTTATAGGCGATGTTGAGGA
>CAKKXW010000003.1:788107-828302 GCA_920937365.1 Sphaerophoria rueppellii | reverse complement strand
TCTTTTATTAAATACGAATTTGTAAGTTTAACTTTGCATTTATGTATTTGATTTTTAGTTTTTTATGTACATATGTATTTCATTTAGAAAATAAAATTGGACAATTCCAAGAATATTTCGTTTTTTTCTCAATTGGAAGATTCCATGTTGGCTTTGCCCAATATTTGTTGTTTTGAAGATTCTCAATCGGTGAAGGAACAGGCAGCATTCGTTTGAAGATTAATTGAATGCTATTCGGTATCGGTGATCGTTTGGCGAAGGCGATCGTAGAATATAAGCTTATGTTAAGTATATTTAAGATACTGTAGCCTACAATACAATTGTAGGTATTTTAAGGTTTAGTTTTAAGAATTAGATGTCAACTAGTATGCAAAAAGAAATTATTATAAAGAAAAAAAAAATTAAATCAAGAACTATTCTATTTTTTTTTATAAGGCCTTCGTCCAAAGTGTCTTTTAATGATTAAATAAAAGTCACAAATTTCGCCCTTATTTTCCAGAGTCATTAATTTCACCATGCGTAGTTGCGAATGTTCAGAATTACGTAAAATAAAAATCAGTAATTTCTTAAATACAAAATACATTTACATATGTTACTTTAAATTTTTTACTAATTAATACAATTTTTCTTTAATTTTTGTGTTATTTTTAAAAATTCCTGAATGCAGCGATATTGGATTACTGTACGAACAATCTTTCAACTATTACGGAAGCAATGATTAAATTTATTTTATCGGGGCCGGCCTTAGCCATCTTGGCGCCTCAGGAGAGCGAAATCTTTGGCGCCCGTTTTGTTATTATTAACTATATAACTTCCTTCTCCAAAATTAAAAAGGATGGAACTTGTATCTCACTTATAAAATTGCAAGTTGATGAAAAAGTAGAATATATGCTTGAAATAATAACTGCGTGTAATTCTCCTACGCAAATATTGTTAACATTTCAAGTCACTAAGTTACACGTTATTGATACATATTTAGATGCATTTTTCATTTAACTGTTTAAATTATTTTGTAATAATACCAAATTGTTTTTATTCTGTTACTATTGAATTATTGATTGATTGATGAAAATGCCAACAAGAAATTTACTTTAAGAAATCAAGTTTATTTCACAATCGATCGAAACATTCAATCCTTTTATCCTTTCTTCAACAACAGCAAAATCTAGCAAAATAATCTATTTTCCTTTTTAGAAGTAGCAACGATTCTAATTTGATTGTAAGAAATTTTATAGACACCTTAACTGCAAGCTTTCATCCAAGGATGGCTGAGATTTTGATGCATTAGAATTTTTACTTTTGGAGTGAATTTGCAGGTGATCTGTTGAGATTTGGAGCGATTCCAGAAACTAAGATTGGTTTGTTGTCTTTCTTTAGACACAACAATAAATTTCCATTCAAGCATGACTGAAATTTTGTGTTAGCCACACAGTCAGAGTGCTGATTTTGCGTGAAATGGCTTCAACTATGAACCGAAATATTACGTGAAGACTCGAAGACTATTTACTATGCTTACACTAATTCATGAAATGCCTAATTTCTTCACAAATTCTCTTAAAACTAGATCTAGTGAATCTCGGTCTAACGTTAGAACCTAGTTTTAAGAATTTTTGGAAATCGTGGTGTTTATGTGCGTTGGCTGTTACAGAGAACGTGGAATTGGAATCCTACTCATGCCCATAAATTATGGATACTAAATTCATTCCAATTTTTACCGTAGTTGTGGATGTTGAAGGTTTTCTGCCAACACGTATTGCCATTCGTTAAATACGCCGTTCTTCCGTAAATAAGAATTCATCAAAAATTGTATCCATTATCGTATAATAAACCGAGTTGTAAGGCACTCGACCCCCGAATTCCGGTGTCTACAACAAAGTTCTAAATAGAAAATCTAGCACCTAAGAACTTGGTGAAAAATTGACTTAAAGGAGTTCTAAAATTTCACTAAACCGAGTGAAACTTGTAACAGTATTTAAGCTTTTCCTATTCAACTGTGTGCGATCGTACGCAAGTACACCATAATACCCTTGATCTTGCGGCTCCCCTTGGAAAATAACGTGCCTTAAGTCGAATATCGCCAAACCACAAAATTATCTTTTAATTATCGTTCAATAACATCAAATCTACCTCGTTTTAACGGCAACAATAGCTTTTTCATTGAGGCTCTCCTTTGTCGCTACATACATATAGTGACTCCGTGGTCACTGATGCACTACTCCTCCTAGTTTTAGTACTACCTAGTTAAATTTGTTTCTTAAAATATAATGATATTTGATGCATGACACGATTCAGAAGATATTCGGCAAAAAAAAAAAAAAAAAAACATGTCGAAATGTCAAGAACACAGGAAAATAATATCAAAATTAGCTGCATGACAATAATAAAAATTGTATGCAGCAATTGTAAAATACCTAATTTGTAATATCTTCTCCAATGATAACACCTAATTATTATGCATATCCATCGTATATGTTATCTCTATAAAAGTCTTACGGTTGATACATTACTAGAATACAAATAAAATAAGAAATTAACAAGGCCAACTATAGTGAGAAGATCCAGTCTTACCTCAAAAAATCTCATAGGACTACTATAGCGTTTAAAAATATAGCGCTGTAATGATACTCAATGTTTTTTTTTATCAAACACTATCTCAATTCTCTCTTATGTTTCCTAAGTGTAGGGTATGGTGAAAATAAAAACAAAATGACATTTGGAAACAATGGAGAGAATATTCGGCTATAACAACACAAGATCAAACTCGTGAAACTTTTCGAGTTTCCTATGAATACTTTGGATTTAGAGCTTGACAACCGCACAATTTGTTTTTTTTTGTTTTTTTTTTTTTTTATAATTAGCACACACTCAAGGGGTTTTTTATGCCTTTATTAAGCCAGAGACACAGAGGAGAGGAGGTGCCGGTGAACATTGGTCTTAAATTCCTGAACATTGCAATGATTTGGAAAGACAAAGTGTGGAAGGGAGTTCCACATTCGCGATTATCTATACTTGAGGGTACGACCGAAGTTGGGCTTAATGGTGAACTGATGGGCATTCTTGGCTGCGCGGGTATTACGGTTGATTATCTTTAGGGGAGGAATGCAACTGGCTATTTCACTAGAGCAAGTACCGTTGAAGTAATGGTAGAATAGGGTGAGGCATGGGACATTACAGCGACGCACGTTCGGGAGATGTAAATGACTCAACGATGGTATGATCACCAATCATCATCTCATTGATGCAAGTGCCACTCATGGACAGTGGCAAGGGGGGTATATCTCGCTTCAACGATACCAGATAGCATTGAGTTTTCGCACCATTAAACTCTACGCGGTTATTAATTCCCCATTGTACAATGCTGTTTAGGTCAGAGTTTAATGAGCTTATCATATTTTGTCGTTGCAGTTCCACAAGAGGAGGGGTGTGAGTCTGGAAACGAATAAGAAAAGCTAAGGGTACTATATCGTCAGCGAAACAATTAATTGGATTAGAAGTTACAGACAAAAGATCATTGATGAAAATGAGGAAGAGGGTTGGAGACAAAACGGAGCCCTGGGGCACACCAGCATTTATATTGTGGGTTTCAGACTTGAATCCGTCTAACACAACTTGTATTGAACGGTTCGAAAGAAAGTTTCTAATCCAACGAAGGAGGGATTCGTCGATATCGAAAGCACGCATTTTCGATAAAAGAGCAAGATGCCAAACTTTATCAAATGCCATTGAAATATCAAGCGCAACAATCTTACTTTCTCCAAAACGATGTAAGGATTTGTTCGGTGAGATAGACCATCAGATCACCAGTAGACCTGTTGCTGCGAAAGCCGTACTGCCGGTCATTAAGAAGCTTTCGGTCTTCGAGATGTTTCTTGAGCTGATAACTTATCAGCGTTTCCATGACCTTAGAAAGAAGGGACGTAAGTGCAATCGAACGATAATTGGAGGGAGAAGAAGATTCGCCTATGTTGAAGTTATGCTGGCTGACGCGGTGCCCAAAACGACCGCCTGGGTAGCCATACCCTTAAGCCGGCACTGTATTTTAAACTAGCCGACCACGCACCGGGACGTTCGTTGAACGTCACTTAACAGGGTTGCCGCAATTCCGGAAGAGGTTACAGACAGTGCAATTTTCAATGATTGTCTTAGTTTTACCAATATCAAATTTTGAGAGACTGTTTTCAGAGTTACTCGTAGAGTATACAAAAAAAAAAAAAAAAGTGTGTAACCTTTCTTAATCCTACTATGCACACTGTCATTGATTTAATCGTCCTTGTGCCTTGTTCATAGTCCTTGTGAATGCAAGTCGCACCGGGAATGGCAAAGGTTTGAATTGGAATGTCATATCTGTCCGGATCATTGGAAAAAAAATCTCATTGTCGAAAAATCGGATCGGTATACTTTTTGAGTTTATTCACTACAAACATACAAATCTTTCCTCCTATCTCCTAATTATATTACTTAGTATTGGTATTTGTATTTTTTTTTTGTAGCAGAAATAGTTCTTACATTCTTCTTAGACTATATTGCACAATTTACAGAGTTATGGTATAAAGCTACCTTACTACTGATAATAATAATATTTTTTATACAAATAAACAAATGAGGAAACAAGTTTAACAAGTAATAATAATTATATTACTGTCACTAACCTAAAACGCCCGCGCACGGTCTGAGGATTCATTGTTGAACTCATTTAGGAGTATTTGAAAAAATCACTCAAACTCAAACATTAAATGGAAAATTCTACACAAATTAAATTAATACATTTCTATATTCAGAAACAAGATAGGCGGAGACGATGGCTGTAATGGTGAATTCATCAAGTTATCTTGTCAAAGAGGAACGCATAAAATCTTAATTTCATTCGTTGGAACTCATAAATAATTCTCAATTTTTTTTATATTTGAACTAACAAACTAAAGAGGAATAAATTAAAACAAATAAAAGTTAACTTTTACTTTTCTCCTGATTTAAAATGCCAAATTTCACCAAAGTCAATTTAAATGTTGATACAGTTTAAACAAATTTGGTTTAAATTCAAATGGTCAAAACTATATCAGTCACTTCAGATTTGGATTTCGTTGGTCAGCTATCGTCAGAGCACGCGAACAATTGAAGTTACAATGTCAAAATATTATTTAACTCTTGTAAGCCACTATCGAAGAAAATTGTTTCTAAAAATAAAAATATCTATTTTAATTGATTTAAATTTTAGCTAGTAACAGTCTTTGTGGGAATCGTATTTTCCGAAGGTTATAAGACAACAAATTTGGAAGAGTAAGTATCAAAATCAAAATCAAAAAATAAAAATGATTTAGTTAACCTTCTTTTGTTCGTCAGAACATCGGAGCTGAATCATGTCAGGCGTTACTCAGAAGAACCTGGGGATATTCAAATTAACGGAAAAGATGCAGCAGATGGCACTAATCAAGGTACAATTGCCACATATTGGAATAACTTTCTGAAAAGGGCTCGTCTTCCACTACCAAGCTTGAATATAACTAATCCTCTGACGAATATAATTACTCCATATTTTGTGGAAGTTGAAAATTCTCAACAACCTCAAGTTATGAATGAAAAACCACACCTGATTCTTCTTGATCCCGCAACCCAACAATATTACAGAGTTAAGCCGGTTCTTCGCAGTTAAGTTCGAAATAACAAAGTAAAGGCTTTAAATCAACTAATTTAGAATTAATTTGTTATTTTATAATGTACATGTGTCATCTAATATTTATTATCCCAATGTATTTCAATATTTAATATGAATATACTTGCTAATAGATTTACTTTAACATCTTTGAAAATTAACATTACTTTTGAATGGGATGAGCTGATCGAAGCTCTGCCTTTTCAAATACCGCTTTTTAAACATCTGCAGTTATTTTTATTAAATTTAATGGCAGATAAGTTTACCTAAAGTTTAATGGTAAGCCAAGAAAATGGGCTTATTTTCTTTTAATGCAAAAAAAGATTTTGACTGACAGAAAATTAAAGGGAAGTTATTAAATCCAACATAAATGTGTTTCACTTTTTTGGGCAGTATATTTTCTTTCCCTTTTTGCAATAAAGCTCAAAATAACTTACATTGAATCAAATAAGAATTGTAGTTACTATTAATAAGTAAAAATAGATTATTTCGCCAATTTCCTCTGTTGTTATAATGAATTAAGGATAAAAAGATTGCATGTTTTGATCCATGGTGAAATGAACTTGATTTCTTTAAGTGTATTTGTAAGGAGATCTCTAATAACGCCAAGTTCTAAGATTCAGCGAGTACTCGTAGGTGCATTGCAAATTTTTTAAGTGGACTTACATCGAATCAACTATTAGATTTGGAAGAAACTTGAAAACTAATGTAAATTAGTTATTTTTTTTTTACTTAGCAAGTTTTCCAAACTTTTTCAATAGTTTTTTATTAAGAGAAAACCAAAATTGAGCAATTCTCAAAGTTCTAAAATTGTATATGCGCAAGCAAACATTGAATACAAGAAAATGTGCCAATCAAAAAAGAAAACCTTTCAACTAATGAGAGTAGAAGCTATTAGCTCAGCTAGTTCTTCATCAGATTTCTGGAAGGCGGTAAGAGAGATAAATGGAAAAAGCTAGTAACCAGAACATTTTATGAGCCTGCTTAATTCTGACCAACTATCCTTGCCACATCAATACGCAGCTCCGCTCTTTAGCGATGATATTTTAGATACACTTTCCACTCTCCAGGAAGTACAGACCATTCTAAAAAAAGCGAAAGATAATAAGGCTCCGGGTGAAGACAGAATCGCGCTTGAATTCTACAAAAACTGCACAATAGACTTTGTAATAGCTTCACTAAAGAGTATAACAAATTATACGAAACTGGAAATATTCCAGCTTGTTTCAGAAAATCAATAATTTTCCATTGCACAAAAAAGGAGACTATAAAGACCCTGGAAATTACAGAGGAATATCCTTCTTAAATTCATCAGCGAAAATATTTGGAACCCTCCTTTCCAACAGGCTTACAAGCTGGGTAAAAGATAAAAGAGTCCTTCATGAATTTTCAGCAGGATTCAGAGAAAATTACTCTACAACAGATCAAATATTTTCGCTAATGAACATTGCGCAAATATATATGAATAAGAAAAAAAAGTTGTATACTCTGTTCGTTGATTTTCGTGCTGCGTTTGAGGTGGTATCAATATCAATTCAACATGGATTCCTGCATTAATGTTCGCTGATGATATTGCTATCCTTGCTGAAACTATCAATAGTATTCAACTAATTATAAATAGACTTTCAAATTATTGTAAAAAATGGAATTTGTCTGTAAACTTGTCAAAAACTAAAATGATGATTTTTAGAAACGGTGGCAGAAGATACGCAAGAAGCAGGAGCGGCAGAACACTTTTTGTTTAGGTGGGGTGCATGGTAGCATGGCCTAGTATATACCAAAGCCGAATATTCGGCCGAATTCGACCGAAGCCGAAGGCGAAGGTTCCTTAAGATACTAACTAAAATCAAGCAGAAAAAAGATAACAAATAATTCACGATGTTCACTTGGTCAGTCTCAGTCAATCAATCGAGAATTATTGCAACAATATTCATAATTTCATAACATTCTTATCTCAATTAACTAAATAAAAATTGGTATATTTCCAAAGCCAGAAGGTGGGGTGCACCTCATGCTCAGAAATTTTAGGTGGGTTCCGTGCCCCACTCACCCCATACCATCTGCCGCCCCTGGCAAGAAGTGAGCTGTGGAATTTTGAAGGAGAGAGTATAGAAGTTGTTAGAGCGTATAAGTACCTGGGAATCCTTATCACAGCCAACCTTAACATGAAAAATCATTTTGAAGCAAAACTTGCAGAGGCAAAACGTGCAATCGGCTCTGTTTGGGGAAAGTGTATTGAAAACAAATACTTAAGCCACCACGTCAAACAAAAAATTATTCGTGCAACTGCAACGTCTATTCTTTTATATGGAGCTCAAGCATGGGGTTATCATTCGTTTACTTTAGTGAAAGTTTTTCAGCGGTACTGCGTCAAACGAATATTCGAACTACCAAGTAACACACCTAACTACATGATCCATATTGAGACAGGGATGCCTCCACTCTTTTTGGATACACTTAAACTACATTTTAATTACGTTACTAAAGTTATGATGATGGATGAAAAAGGTTGCCAAAAATAATACTCTCCTATCTACTGTCAACAAGAAGTATCTGTGTTCAAGAATGGGAAAACTTGGCACGAGATGTTGATCTCAACACAAATTTTGAAAACGTGCAAGATGTTTCATTTTATAAATGTGCATTTTCAAAAAATATTGGAAAAAACAGGTAATCATCTATGTGAATCATCTAAATGAAGCTCACTCTTCACAATATCGAGCTTACTTCAGTCAATTAAACCATAATCTACAAGAAAAAAACGTATTTTGTAAACTCGAACTGTACGGCAAAAATCAATACAATTTTCAAATTAAGAGGTGAACGAATTAACCTAAATTTCATTTCACATCGATCCGATCTTCCTATCGAGTGCAATCTCTACAATCTTAAAGAGAGAGATGATGTATACCATTTTATCGGAAATTGTCCTATTTTGAGAGAGTTTCGAAGGATCTACTTTGGAGCTAACTTACTGTTGAAGGAGGATGTGTTGTGCATTTTGAATGGTGACCGCGGGTGGAATCTACTATATAATTATACTGTAAATGCACTACGATACAGAAAACAAATAATTGAAGGCAACTTTTTATCATCTTACTTCTCTTTTATATTTGTATTTTAGTAAGTTATAAATAAGTAATTCAACACTGCGAAAAAGAAATGTCAATCTGGTAGACCAGTTTAAGATATTTGAATGCTGTTTGTTTTGAACTGAACTTTATATGAATTTAAAATAAAAATTAACTAAAAATTTAATTAAAAAAAAGAAAAAAACCTGCCAAGTAAAAGAAATTAAGTAATTTATAATGCAATGCACCTACAAGTACTTGCTGAATCTTAGAACTTGGCGTTCATTTAGATCTCATTACTTTTCGTGGCCGATTTGTTAGGCAGAATTTTTGATGTCATTACTTTTTGCAAAGATTTTCTTATATTGATTGGCAAAATTGCTAGTTCGCCAAATTACAATATTCTACGATGATCAGAGGTGCCCCATATATTTTATCAAATTTTTTCTCAAATGGATGGGTACCAGGCCCCCTCAGTTGAAAATCAAAATTTCAGATTTTATTTGTTCTATTGCACGTTTAACTTGTATGCCAAATTTCATGATTCTACTGTACTCCAAAGTGCTCCATATAATGTATACTAACAATAAAAGAGTAGACCTCTCACTGTGCCAAATTTCTTGATTCTACTGCACTTCAAAGTGCTCCATATAATTTAAATTAATAATGTAAAAGTAGGCGGCTATCACGCCCCCTGACTGAATAATTTCAAATATTAAATTTTTTCCTTTCTATGTATGATGTTCGAAATGATGCACGTGTCTAGCATTCAAGTGGACACAAGCGTCCACAGAAACCTCTGTGTACTACGCTCCACCTCCCCGTGAGTACTTCATGACCTATCACTGTGCCAAATTTCTTGATTCTATTGCACTCCAAAGTGCTCCATATAATTCAAACTAAAAATGTAAAAGTAGGCGGCTACCACGCCCCCTGATTGAAAAATTTCAAATTTTCGATTTTTTCCTTTGACCTACCACTGTGCCAAATTTCAAGTTCCTAGGGCAACGGAAGTGCTTCATAATTTCGATGATCAGTCAGTGAGTGAGTGATTCAGTCAGTCAGTCAGTCATTGTATCTTAGAAACTACTTATGCTAAACATCTGAAATTTACTGAGGTGCTTTTTCTAGCTTAGCAAATAATGTGAGCTTGAAACTTTTATCTTCTTTGGTAAAGAAGTTAGATGGGTGTGGAAAATGCCCTGAGTTATTTCCTGTAAATAAGGGTGTAGTGCCAAAGTTGCTAGATAACTTGGTTGGGCACTACCGTGCCCCCTGATCAATATCAACAATTTTTTTAAATCTGAAGGACGTTATAAAATTTGTAATTAAAAAGAAGGACGCCAAATATTTGTTTCATTTCTTTTAATTCTGTTCTCCATTTTGTGATTTTTGTATGTCTTATGTAAGAAAAATAAGTTTTAATAAAGTTAAATAATAAATTCATTCACTACCATTTACTTTTCTTTTATTATTGTGCACCGTGCAAAGATAAAAGCATAATTTTTTCTGCAATATAAATATATTTATCTTATTCTATATCTATACCTAGGATCAATATCATAGATAAGTTCACTATACTGGTTGAGTTGTGGTTTTGAAGTGCTGGTAAAACCCCCGCCAGTAACACTTTTACCATTTGATAAAAAGTTTGTTGTCTCTCCTAAAGTTCTATCTGTTGTTGGGACATAGTTAACTATAGGCCTTATAGATGGTTGACTTATAGGCAAATTCTTCATTTGGTATAATTGTGTAGTAGATTCAATATCTGCAAGGCGATCTTTTTCACGCGTTTTATCTGTTAGTTGTGTTGTAGATATTGACAAAGTAGTGTTTAAATTAGGAGGGGGTCTTGGCTTAATAACATAGGTAGCTTGGGCAGTAGAAGGATTTGGCGCTGTTATTTGCTTGCTTGCTGGATTAAATGGAATGGTCTCAAGACGGCTTGTATAATATGTTTTTGCATTTCGTCGGTTATTTCCATATTTATTTCTTCTGATGCCATTTTCATTGGATTGTACCCAGTTTATTGATATTTGAAGTGGCTTGTAACCTTGCTTCAGTCTTAAAATCCTAAATATGGATCTTTTTTGAATTTTGGAAGTGTGTCTAAGAAAGTTTCGGTTTTCTCCATAGCTTTAACAATTTTGAAAGATTCGTTAAAAAGGCCTTGAATCTGAGGAATAAAGTCAAATACTTACTTATTTTTACGGTGGATATCAACGTCTTCCTGTGCTGCCGAATGTATTAGCAAAAAGAATAATGTAGTAATAACCTAAAATGTAAATAATTATTATAAAAATGATGAATAAATGGATTTATAATCTGACAGCCAATCGGAGCCAGTTTTGGTAGCCTTAATAAGTTTAGATAAATAGATTTGTTTGGTTAATGACGTCTTTTTTTTTTGTTAAACTTTGGTCTGCCCATCATGCGTGCGTGCTTTTCATTTATTTCTATTCAGCATTAAATAATTTATTTTTCTTTCAAGAACACTTTTTTAATTAGTAGACCTTTCAGTTCATAGTAAATTATATTTCATAAGTTAATCATTAAAATGAAATAACCATAAGGGAAATCGAATTTTTAGTGTGTTTAAAGCCAGAGAAACTTTGAACATATTTGAGCTTCAAGGGCGTAGCCAGCATTTTTGTCAGGAGGGGAAAATTTTTTTTCACACGTTTAATGAATGTTCTTTTTTTTTTATTAAAACATGAGAATATTTATACATTATGTTATGCATATATATATTACTAATTTGAATCTATGCAAGTGCCAAACGGCCGGCGTGCATTTTCTGCATATCAAAACTTTTTATACGTAATTTTTTTCATTATCCTCGACCATTCTCCATGTGGACAGTCAGCATACATAATCCTGCAAGTTAACGCATTTTATCAATTGATACAATTAATAAATGACCAATTCGTTCTAATTTGGATCCCTAAATTTTCTGAAAATGAAACATAGCCTATGTCACTTGGGAATAGTGTAGCTTGCCAACGGTGAAATAATTGTTTTAATCGATCCAGAAGTTTCGGAGCCTATTCATTTTAAACAAACAAACAAAAAATCAAACCTTTCCTCTTTATAATATTAGTATAGATATATATTTAGTATTATAGTACTGTAGTAACTAAAAAAATGCCGATTTTCAAACGTAAAATTCAATTTCCCACAAGTCAGTAAATTCGCCGCTTCTATAGTAAAAGAAACCAAGGAGATATTCTTATAAGTGGCGTTGTTTCTGATTCGATGACGATAGTATCCTCAATTCAATATTGTATCATGTTGAGTTGTAACCGAAACTCGGAGAGATAAGAAGCCCCTCTTTGTTTTTTAAAAGTGTGCTAGTTTTTTGCTGAATCAGGTATGTCGACGGTGGTTAATTATTTCAAGTTAAAACTTTTTAGTCGATTGAAATGCAACAACAAAATTTGATAACTCAAGTTATTAACCTATTGTTGATTGATGCGATTTAAAATATTATTTTTAGTTACGACGTTCTTGTCGGTTTAATTAGTAATTTTTGAATTATAACAGTTTTGTTAGAGAAATTTTACTTTTCATTTTTTTGTGATTATTTGTTTGGCAAAATTTCGTTTGATGCGTGACATTTTAAAACTTGAACAGTGAACTTGTAAAATTTCATTCAAACTAACTTTGGGCTCAGTTTCTATTTTCGTTTAATATTGTTGTATTATCTTCTACGATTGAAAATATTCAATATAACACTTTTACTTATTAGGAACTTGGCGTTCTACTAGATCTCATTACATTTGATGGCTGACTTTTTACACAGTGTTGTTCGCTTATAAGAGAACTTGTTTTTTTATTTACGTTTTATATTTTTGCTCTGATTATATTTCACACATGTTTCATCACCGCATACAAGTTTAAATCATTTTTTCCTTACCAGACAAGCCTTACCAAACAAGGAGCTTTCTTTACCCTTTAATTTTTTCATTTAAAGGAAACATCGGAAATATGTTTTGTGTGCATTAAGTGAATGAGTTAACGCTTTTTTTTTTTTGTTGATTTCAGTTTCATATATTATCATTTTTCGCCAAAAGGATACATCTGTAAATAATATCTGTACACCACATTTAAATTTGTTTAGCAATACCAATTGAAAGCCACTTTTATGTACATTTTAAGATAATTTTTTGTTTTGAATTTCAAACACATTTTTTTTATGCGATTGTGACCTTGGAAGAGTGCATCTAAACGAATATTTTAATATATCAACTTTCATAAATTAAATCAATACTTTCTCCAGCAAGTTCTAAAAGAATCAAATACGTTTACACGAATTCGGTAAATTGTAAGCAATACATATTTATATATAGATATGCATTGCTTAGAAGAAGTAATTTTAGCCATTATCAAGGGATTCCAAGTATATATTACATAAATTGGTAACTGATGGGAAGGATCTTTCTTTGTACGATTGTTAATTTTAATTGCACCTACCGGATATATCACTGATGATAAATTCATTGTTTTTTTTTCTAAGGCAACAATTTTCTGAACGGGAAGAAAAAGTGAATGTCTATTCGACAAACTCACATTTCAAACTACTTCACAATACAAAAACCAGTAGAATTTGGTTATTTTGAAAAAAGTTATTAAGTTGGTTGAGTGTTTTTATTTTATTTATTTTCAATGAGCGAGACATTATTTTTATATGCCAAATCTTTTTGAGAGAGAAGTTTTTAATTAGTGTTGCTTGGAGCAGAAGTTATTTTTGTGCATTAATAACTATACCACTTTATGGCCGGAAGGCTGGTTTGGATTGATGTTGAAGACTAGAAGTGTAAGGCATCACCGTTCATAAGAAATATTGACCTAAATTATCATGAATGCAAGATGATTTTTTTCACAGCAAATATTTCATAAGTTTTGTAATTATTATTATGTAGGTACATATGTATGTATATTGAATTTTATTATTATTTTTTTTTTCAGTGAGATTTTTTCAATGTTGATGACCAACAAAATATTTGGCCTTGATAATCTAGTGCTGCTTTCTGGTTTAATAAAAATAGCAATGATTTCCAGAAAATAGTCCAAGCAGTTAAGAAACATCTTTAATGAATCCATTTTAATTATGCTGAATGCCATTTATTAAAAACTATATATATGACCCGACAAACGTGCAGATATTGAAATATAGGATTATGGAACGGCCAAATGGAAGCGCTTATGCAGTTTTTAATGAGTTGAGACTTATGTTTCTGATTCTGATTGAAACAGGTGGAAAAATTAAAAAAATAGAAACAATTTCTATTTAAGCAAATATAATAAAGAACAACAAATAATAATGTATTTCAATATTCAGACAAATTCAAAATATTTTCCACTGGGGAACATGAATATTTATCCCTGCCATGTGAATCGTTTTCGTTTAACTCTTTTGCAAATTCTGACGCCACCGGTAAGCCGAATTCACATTCCAGTTTGTAGGCTTCCAATGAAGCTTTAAATTTCGATTTTTAAAAGTTTTTTTTTTCAAGTTTTCTCTTCCTTGAGGATAATTTTCTCTCTCCTGCTTCTGACAAATTTATTCCTTCTGCTACAGGCAAATCTTTGCCTATAATATTTAGGATGGCTTCATCAACAGCGCCAAGAACAAAGGCTCTTGGTCCTCTAATTCCTGTTTTTTTTTTGTTTTTTAATAATCCCTTTTGGCCTAAGGGGATATATTCCCTTAACTGCATTTAACCCATTACACTAACTTATCAGCTTCCGACTCTTCCACAAACCGAAGACAACCTAACATAATGAAAATTATGATAATTTCTGCAATAATTTCAACTATAATGCAAAAAATCTTATAGTTACTGTGAAAAATAACAATATACAGGAGTATCATAGACTATATTTGATTACTAGCTGACCCACCAAACGCTGTTTTGCCATATAAATGTTTATTTTCGGATATACTTTTCCGATTAGAAAAATTCTTTCACAAATAGACAACTATAATATTGAGTAGTAGTATAGGCTGTATTTTACTGTGCAAAGTAGTTGTGCATGCGTCCACGAGTTGGTACGACCAAATTTTGGCAGATGTACTTAATGTGTGTCCTAAGACCATCAGTTTTATGGAATTTGACTTTTAAAACCAACGTACAATATACACGTTCGTCAACTATACAACAAAAACAACTAATGTTTTAGTAATTTTTCTACTCTGGGAAGTTAGTCGTGTAGACTACATGGGTCGCATGTAATACCAACGAAAAGAAGCCCTACCCTTATATTTGTTTCACTTTGCAACTTTTCAAATTAAAATGAAAATGAAAAGCTACATTTTAAGTTGGTGAAACGCCCTAACTTTTCACTTTGCAAGGAAACATACAGAATTGCAAAGTGAAAAGTCGGACACTTTTCCTTTTTGGTGAATAGTTTTTACTTTTACTCTGCAGGAAATTATTATTTTGAAAAGTTGCAAAGTGAAAAGTCGTTGATGCAATAGGGCCCTGCTGGCATCTAATGCAAGAGTATGCGGGTTTTTAATAATACTATCCCCGTAAACTTGAGCTAACCACCTAATTTTTGTTGCTGTTTTTTCTCATTTATTCACATACACGAGGTAACGGTAAAATAAAAGTTGCAGTATCCGGAGGGTAAAACGTAAGTCAGTTTCCGATCTGCTTTCGTCTCTGAGACTGGGTAGTAGTATTAGTAGTAGTAGTAGTAGTAGTAGTAGTAGTAGTAGTAGTAGTAGTAGTAGTAGTAGTAGTAGTAGTAGGAGTACTAGTAGTAGTAGTAGAAGTAGTAGTAGTAGTAGTAGTAACAGTTGGAGTAGTGGTAGTAGTAGTAGTAGTAGTAGTAGTAGTAGTAGTAGTAACAGTAGAGTAGTCTAGTAGTAGTAGTTATAGTAGACTGGAGTAGTAGGCAAACATAGGAAATAAAAATAAACCAACAAAAAAGATTGGTCTAAATAATTCATTAATGTATTTAGGTTTAATTATTTCTATTTATTACATTGTACAACTTACACACATACATACATACACATGACAGAGCATAGACTTGTCTCTCTGTTACCTAATATCGATTTCGTATATAAGTGGTAGATCCGTCATAAACAAAGCAGGTACTTTTGTTGTTGAAGTAAATCTACTCGGCGATACTTGATGATCAGCTGGCAGTGGTCTTAAAGATGGTATCAATCGAGAAGATTGCTTGGTTAATGGTGATATAAATTTCGCTTCGTTCTGATGATTTCTATTCAACATAAAATGCGTTTGGTTGAGCTTTTCATTGTGATAGATTTTACCTAAACGCTTTAGGGGTTGGTGTCTAATTTTAAGTTTCCATAATTTTCTGGGTCTCGAAAAATAAATTTTCTTGGAAAAAAGTGTTCTCAAATTTGTTTGAACAATCTGCGACGATCTTACAGTTGGTTTGTTACTATACATACATATATTGAAAAGTGAAAAAAGAAAAAAAAAGATTAAAATAATGTTTATCTATTTAAAACTTCAAAAATAAAATTTGATCTACCTCATAGTGAATTTGTTGTCCGCTGAAGATACAGTCAATGCTAATAAAGTTAAACAGTGTATCTAGAAAAATATAATTTTTTGAGCTATAACTTCAAAAAAGAAATTCAGATGTCATAAGCTATATGAAAATAAGACTTACTGTGACAACAGCAACCTTCATTTTAATGTTACTTTTAACGACGCACGACGATTATGTCTGCGTCTGTTCAACTTTTAAGTTATATTACAAAACTAATGATACACATCAAACAATTTACCTTTCTTTATATAATTTGCCATAAGTAGGTACCTGCATCCGTATATTTAATATTTAATTGATATTGCTTCCATTTTCAACTGGCTTAGGGGTGTGTACAAAAAAAGGTAGTGTGTATTACCATAGTTTTGAAGATTATTTTTAATTATCGCTGAATATTTTCTAAGAATATACGGTTCGGAATTATGTTAAATTAAGGGTATTAATATAATGTTTATGATTGCAAAAATTTGATTTTTTTTTAATTTCAAGTAACGAGCATGCTGTTTATATTCTTTATATTAAGTATCGGTTTTACAATCTATATCTATTAGGGTGGTTCTTATTTCCTTTTTTTCGAAAATAAATGAAGGTGTCCGCTCCAAATAAATATAAAAAAAATCCTCTAATTTTTTCAGATTCTTATCTATACCCCTTACTGGCCCTGTATCGAAGAGAAATTATAATACTTGGGACTTTGCGGGTGATTTTTTGATTATTCCCTTATATCTTCATTTCGGCTTTACCTATTTTGTTAAAATTTTGCAAAATTGAGCTTAACATTATCATTAGTGATACTGCATTCCTAGATATTATTTAAAATATATTCTTCAATAACAAAAAAATCGGAAAAGAGATCCATTTTTGTAGTTCATTTTGGGTTTATTACACTCTTTTCTAGATTTCTCAAAAACGGCTCAACCAATTTTTCTGAAATTTCACTTTAATATGCAATGTCTTGATAATGTTGCATACCAAAAAAGTTCATTAGTGTTTTAATTTCTTCAATTTTTTTTACAAGGAAAGGGAGTGTTATAAACCCAAAAAGGTACTACAATAATGGATTTCTTTTCGGAATTTTTTGTTATTGAAGAATGTATTTTAAATAATATCTTGGAATGCAATATCACTAAGTATAATGTTGAGTATAATTGTGCAAAATTTTAACAAAATCGGTGAAGCCGAAATGAAGATATACGGGAATAATAAAAAAATCAGCCGCAAAGTCCCAAGTATTAGAATTTCACTTCGATACAGTGCCAGTAAGTGGTATTGATAAAAATCTGAAAAAAATAGAGTATTTTTTTTTATTTATTTGGAGACGATATAAAGCTGAAGAGTTTCGAACTACTGGTTCGAATGGTATCATTCTTTTTGTGTTGGATAGTCCATTAATCGAGGAAGGCTTAGCATTAAGCTGTGACCAATAGGAGCGAAGAATCTGTGAAAAATGTGGAAAACGGCAAAAATATTAATTTTTAATCTTAATATATTATTGCCAATAGAATTGTCAAAGAGTCGTATCAACATAATATCAAAGAAAAATATTTTCAAAAGTCTTTTATTCCAATTGTTCTTCAATAACATAATTGTTCATATAAACATTCTTCATTTAAATGCTTTTCATCGAAACATTCTTCATTTAAATATTCTTCATTTGACAAATTAAAATTTTCATCAGCTTTTAAAACATTAAGATTTTCTTTTTCATTTAAAACATAAACATTTTCTTCTTCATTTAAAACATTAATATTTTCTTTATTTGCTGTTTGTTTACTTAATTTTACATTACTTTCTAGTTTTTCATAGGAAGGCATTTTTCTGAGGCGATCATGAGCATATTTGTAAGTGCGACTAGAATCAAGAGCCTTAAAAACATATCTACCACCATCCTGAACTTCACTAAATGGGCCTTTGTTTTTTTGGTCACGTTTTGTTTGATTACTTTCATCATTCTGTAATAATGCAAAATCACCTATTGAGAATTTGGTTAACTTTGCTTTTGTATTGTCATATCTAGACTTATCATATGCAGCATTTTTGTTAATGTTGTCAATAGACTGTGCTCGAATTTCAATTAAATCAATATCAGAATCTTCACTTTCTAAAAACATGAAGTCAAGGGACCTTGCTATCTTTCCAATCATTAGCTCAAGCAGCCTTGATTTTGTGACACGATTATTGAACAATTTAAAGCTAACTGGATGTCCGCAAGAGAATCTTGCCAGGAACAGTTTCTGCAGCTGTTAGCATATTTATCAAGGTACTCATAGTCCGCTCTACTTGGCCATTTGCCCGTGAGCTACTAGTAGCAATTAAATGAAGGCTTATGTTATGTGAATTACAATACTCACGATAATCTAAACTTGTAAAACATCGACCCTGATCCGCAATAATCCTCTGTGGAGCCCCATGCTACTTTCTGAATCAATATACAATGTGTGGTATAATAAAAAAAAAATTGTAAACGCATCAATTAGTACAAAAACATATTCCTTCTTATCGTTTTTGCCGCTTAATTTACCTGTGGCGTCATTGTAGACTGTATTCCATGGAATAGGAATCTTCGGAATCGGATGCAATTCTGCTTGAATCTTACCTGAATGTGACTTAGATACCCTACGAGTTACACAATGAGAGCTGTGTGGGTAGAATTTATAATAGACCAGCGGCGGCGGCTCTTCGGAAGTATCTATCAGTTTAAGAAATTCAGGATCGCGTTGTTGCTCAGCAAGCAACTAATTTTTCGGAAATGTATTAACATTGACTTCCTTGTGTTGAATCTTCTTTACAGTATTCTCGTTCGAGTCTGGTAATGGATTTGGTGAAAATAAATCAGCATGACACATCCGTTTGCCATTTCTATAAATGATATAAAAGTCAAAGGCCCATAAAAATGCCCATAATCTAATTTCTTTTTTGAAGACTGCAAAGAATTGCAATCTGGTGAAAACAGTGAATTTGCGTTCAATGTTGGATAGCATTGACAACTGCAAGGATCTTTAATTCATAAAAGTGATATATTTAGATTCTGAAAATGTAGTTCGTTTACTAAAGTAAGCTGTTACATGACGAAGTTTGGTTTTCCCTTTGAGTTTCACACTCAGGATCAAATATTCTTAACAAAGCTCATTGGTAAGAATAGTTACAATTTTCTGTCTAACCGACTCATGTTTTGGTGTCCAAAAATTGTCGCCTTTAATAATTTTTCGTTAATTCATACATGTATTAGCGAGTTCCCCCAAGGCCTTAATGACGGCTGCTAGATCTTCTTTTATCTAATCACGTACAATTGTTCATTCATCTGTACTTAGTCTATAAGGACGACGATACACAGTCTTAGTTGGATCTTTAAGATTTATATGCATTGCTTTAACGTTCGCTGGTCTACAAGGGGTAACGTGAATAAAAAAACTCTTAAATTCTTTTGAAACAGAAAGCAACCTCTTTTTGAATTCTGCCTGAATATCTGTATTAATTTTCTCAAAATCAATGGTTTCATTTACTGAATTGCATTTTTGCACAACTTTAATGTTGCTAAATTACAAAATATCAGCAGTCATATGTATAGCTAATCCCTGCTTCAAAATTTCACGGCCTATCAAAACATCATACCCCACACAGTTATCAGGTAAAACATGAAATAGAATATCAATGGAAATTCCATCTATTACCACATTAGCTAAAATCTGAATAGTACTCCTGACACTTTTTTTACCAGTTCCAGTCATGCTCACAATGCTTCCAAAATGTTTGCCTCTAAATTTACAACTGATTGATACTTTTACAATTGAACACTTAGAACCTGAATCATAATGAAATAAAATTTGCTTCCCAAAATCTGTTAGTGTCAATTTAACAAACATCAACTCTGCGTACATCTGAAGAAACTACAGAACTGCTTTCACTCCTGCTCATAACACCAAGCAACGTGATGCAAAATGTCCAGGTTCTCCACACTTTAAACAGGTAATATTATTTGTCGACTTCGCTAACAAACTAACAGATTTATGGCCAACTCTCCCACATGTGAGGCACTTTATGTTTGTCAGCGGAGCTTTAAATCGCTTTAACTCCTGTTTCAAAGGATTTCTGTCTTTAATTTCAGTCGTGAATGCAAGCCGTTTAACACGGGGTTCGAACCGAGATAATTGTGCCAAAACTGTGGCGACAGCTATTTGTTCTTGCGATAGATTTTTCCAACGAGACAACAAAGACGTTATCATGCTTGCAGCGAAAGATGCAAGACACTCACCTTCCTTGGGCTTGGTATTAAAAACATTAATTAGGAACGCCGCCGCAGATGTTTCCGGGCAGTCATGACTAGCCTGAAACATGTCCTTAAACTGGTTTCATGTCATACCAGACAATGAAACGGTAGAAAGCTATTCTGAAGCTTGCCCTTTGAGAGCACAACTCAACTCAATAACTAGAGCGGTGCCAGGGAGTGGCTGGTCTCCCATTAAATTGTCTGATGTTGAAATCCATGCCCTGGCATTCGCATTCTGTTTGTTATTCAATGCAGCAATCCCAGAGCAATCACCAGTCGTCCGTTCCTCTAACTAACTCTTTCCTTTTTAAAAATTCCAGGTCTGATCCACTTCGATACTTTAGAGTCTCGATTTGTTGACATCTCATGGGCTTACACAAAGTGTTGAACGGGTTAACATTTCCACGAATGCGAAGTGTTTAGCTGTCTTATCCCTCGCACTGTGACATATTTATGTTTGTTGTAAAAAAAAATTAACTTCGTTAATATCAAATTACTGTTAGTTTTGGTATTACTCCATTATCTTTACGAAGTTGTTCTCTCTATTGTTTCTTCATTGCAAAGTAGCAGGATGAGAATAACCGAGCAGTATATCAAAATTTCTAAGCTTGAATAGCGACTGCAGTATGACAACTGACAAGCTTATCAAAGTAAAGAAGAAAAAAGTAGGGGAGAGTGGGGCACACTTGAACACGTGGCATTTTTGAACACTGTACTGTTTTTCAAAAATAATAATTCAATATGTTGAACTGGCAGCACTGTATTCTTAAACGTTATTGACTTTCCGTGTTTTTTTTCAGTCAGCTTTCAGATTTATTGGTGGAAATTAGTTTTTTAGTAGTGTGTTTTAGTGCGCGATATAAAACCGGAAAATAAATTTTGTTATCAGTCAATAAATTTGGAACCAAATCACGGTGAGTTTTTAAATTAATATGTTTTAGTGAAGCAGTTATACAATATTTTATGGTTTTGAAATAGTTATGGCACATTTGAACGATGCAAAAAGTTCAAAGCTTCCCCGATTAGTTTCTATTACATATTTTTAGACACTTCAATGTATTCTATTCAATAAATGGGTTCAATGTTTCATTTTCTTGTCTTAAAGGGAATAATGGTGCGCACTAAAAATTGAAAAAATCCACTGTAGTCAATGAAGATGATGTTAAGAGTGGCATAACAGCACCTTTCGATAAAACAATGTCATTAAGAGGGGTTGCTGCTGCCTTCGGAATATTGCCAACTACAGTGTGTTACCGCATTAAGGAGATAAAAAGTAATAAGGAGCCGCAAAACTTAAAATTTTCAAGCAAATATTCAAAACAGAAAGTTAAAAAAAAAAAAAAATTTTGAAAAATATTTGATTCGAAGTTCGAAGATGAATTACGGACTAACCAAAATTCAAGCTCGAGTATTAGCTTTTGAATGGAATTATGGCTTTATGAAGCGTCACTCAACGCTTCATATACGAAAACCAGAGAATAAAAGTGTGTGAATGGCTACTAGTTTTAACCAGAAGAATATCATTCAAATTATGAGAGATCACTCGGTAAGCTTAACTTTACTGTTGATTTTCACCGGGGTCACTACAGTAGTTCAAGCTCCAAACGTTATTGCACAAAAAGCACAAAAACAGGTTGGACAATCTGTTTCCGCTGAGATGGGCCAATAAATTACTATGTGAGCTATTGTAGGTGCAATTGGTAATATTGATCATATTTCCGCGGTCTAGATTTCATAACAGAATGCTTAATGGGGCTCCAACTGGTGGAGTTGGTTATGCTTACAGCCCAATGAATCGTTGGATGACTGGAGTACTTTTTATTAAAGTTCTTGAGCATATTCAGTAATCCACAAGGTTCACCGAATCAGACATGATATTACTTTCATTGGACAATCATGAGTGTTTTGGGGTCCTTCAAGCAAAAGCTATCGATAGGACAAAATGACTGGCTACTTAACAATCCCGGCAAAACAATAAGAATACGTCTTTAATAAACACTGCGTATATGGCTTCCTTAACTCAAAAGAATATTACCTCTGGTATTTTTCCATTTTCAAGGAGTGCATTCACCGAAGAAGACTTTTAATGTTCAGGGCTCACACATCGAATATTGCCTGAGTCTACAGAAGTCACGAATTAAAATATTGAACCATTGTCTAATGAAGCCGATTTTCCAGCTCATGATATGATTACAACACCCATTGACATAGTTTCACCTTAAATTGCAAGGCCTTTCCGAAAGGAAAGTCGCGGATACTTACCAAAACCCCTGAAAAAAATGACGCCTAAAGAGTCTAAAAAAACACCAATTCTGCCTTTAAATAAACGCCTTAAAATCTCCAAACTGCAAACCAAAGCTAAGAACCTAATAAATAGAATCTACCACGGGTTCAGATGAAAGGTTCTCAGTTAATGATGACACCGATCTTGATTTCGATTTTGCAAACGATTTTTCGTTTGAGGAACTACAAGTAAAGGTCGCTACATACACAACAGATTGCTTAACAAGTTTGCTTGTACAATCTTTTTGGACAAGCAGGCTGTAACGTTTGTAGGGATATTTTGCGCAAGCATTTTACCTGTACAAGCGCTTGATGATTGATTAATTTGGAATCCTGCAAAGCAAAACGGAACGTGTATTTTAAGCTTGTACAAATAAATAAGCTCTACGTCACTATCATCATGTCGAGCGATTTGAAGAAGAGCAATCGTGAATTACTGGAAGATTTTATTCGTGCCTACGAAAATCAGCCGTGTCTTTGGCGAATTAAATCTTCCGAATATCATGATAGGATGAAGAGGGAGGCAGCGTTCAAAATCTAACTTGATAAGTATAGATTAATTGACACTCAAGCCGATAAGGATGCCTTTGCTGAAATTATGGTCGAATATTTAAGATCATTATAGTTCCTTCCGGTTGCGAGAAATCTTAATGTTGATTATGATCTTTCGTGGGGAGAAATAGCTTGTCTAATAATTGTAATTTAAGGTGTTACGAGTGACAAAAGCTTCAGATATGTTTCTTCACTCATTTCTGAGATAATTATTTGTGTTCAAATGTGCCTCACTCTCCACTAAAGTCTTAAGTTATTTTTATACCAATTTTAATTGAGTTTAGTTGTTTTTCTTTTCTTTTGTTATTATAGTACAGAGTATAAAAAAAAGTTTTAAATAGATTCGGTCACTCTGAATTTAATGACATCAAAACCTAGCCGTTCTATTATATGATGATATTATATTCCTGGAGTAGTAAAGTGACGTTGGTACACAGATTGGTACACAAAATGGTTTATAAAATACAGAAATTGTGTTCAAATATATCAAATACTAGCAGATGCTATAAAATGTTTCCTCTTACAAAAATAATTTCTTTGAATATTTAACTATGTTAATTAATTAATTAATTTATTTATTTATTTACAATAACAATTGCAAATTATTATGTTATTGAAATACGTTTTAACATTATCGATACCAGAAGTGTCAAATTATTTTCTCCCAATCAAATTTCGTTTGAAATACAATACATAGGTATGCGAATATGTATGTATCTACGCACATGAACTAGAACTGTATCAAACGTTTTTTGGATACACTTGTTCTTCAAGAACTTCGAACATCTATGTCGTAGATAAGTCCATTGCTGTTAGTTGTTGAAGGGGGTGCAGTGCTTGTTCCAATGTTGTCATTACCCACAAATATGGACTCAATTGAATCTTTGTTAGCTTTAGTTTCTCCATTGGTTTCAGAATTTGTCGGAAAATTATCTTTTGAGTTTTGTAAATTGTCGAAGCCTTCAAAAACTCCTACAACTAAATCGCCACTATTGGATTGATTAGGGATTTGAGCAGAATTTCCAAGATCATTGGCATCGTTAGTATTGGGTTGTTGTGGTAATCCCCCAAAAACGGTGCTTATCAAATCATTTTTGTTATTTGTAATAGGATTCGCTGTTTGTGTTTGCGTTTGACCTTGTGCTGGGGAAAAGGGTATCCCATCTGGTCCAAAACCCGCGAAAGTTGACATAACTAATCCATTTTCATCACCATCAGACGATGGATTTACATTTGGAGGCCTCTGCGTAGAACTGTCGCCAAAAATAGAAGTTATAATACTATCACTGTCTGATGGGTTGGTTGAAGCAGGTTTGTTATTTGTTTGTGGATTTTCAGGAAAACCGCCGAAAGTAGAACTTATTAATCCATTATTGTTTAAATGCTGATTTTGAGTCTGTGGTTTTTGGAAAGTACTAGGATCATTTGTTTGTGGATTTTCAGGAAAACCGCCGAAAGTAGAACTTATTAATCCATTATTGCTTAAAGGCTGATTTTGAGTCTGTGGTTTTTGGAAAGTACTAGGATCAACGCCCGAGTTCGTTTCTTGTGTTCCGTATGTATTAACAGATTGTTGATTGATTGTTGCACCTCCAAAATTATTTCCAAATTGATCTGTATGTTGAGATTGTGGTGAACGATTTGGATCGAATCCAAAATTTCCAAATGTAGATTGAATCAACGCGTTTTCTTGCGATGGTTGGTTCTGTCCTAACCCGTTATCAGTAGAAACACCACTATGATCATTATTGAATTGATTTGTTTGTGATGATGTCGGCGGGTACTGATTTCCATTTGATCCAATTCCTCCAAAGCCGTTATTTTGGACATTATTAGCAAAGCCACCAAAGTTATTGTTTTCAAAGCCAGTGTTGCTATATTGATTTCTTGGTGGCTGAGGCTGAAAGTTTCCGTTATTATTTATGTTTCCAGGGTATCCGTTTCCATTATTATTTCTGTTTCCAGGGTATCTAGAAAATCCTGGTTTTGGATAGTTTTGACCATGTGAAAAATCGTGTATTTGCATGTCTGAAGTTAAAGTTTTATTGTTAAACAAAAACGGATTTTGTGGGTTTAGTTTCATTTGCTCACTATCAATATTGTCGCGTGGAGGCGAATATGGTAAAAATGGGTTCAATGAAAGAGGTGATGGTACAGAATGATGGAATCCATGGTGTCCTGGGGGCCCATAGTGACCTGGAGGCCCATGGTGACCTGGATGCCCATGGTGACCTGGAGGCCCATGGTGACCTGGAGGCCCATAGTGACTATGCGGTCCATTGTGGCCCGGAGGTCCAAAATCAACAGACGGTCCATAGGGTCCAAATTGTTGAGATTGAGGATTTCTTGTTAAACGGTCGGCTAAGACATTTAAGGGTGCGGCAATTGCACCTATGATATTAGCTAGGGGTGAAGCAGGACCTGTGGTTTGAAACGTTTGTAATTCATATTGTTGAAAACTACAAAACGTTAAAAAAATTAAGTATTAAAAAAATTACTTTTATATTATTATACTAGAGAATTCTTACTTTTGATTTCGGTTTAACTGTTGTGTAGATGCAATTGAAAAACTGTTAAATGTTAACGATATCTGAAAATATTCAGGAATGTTCATATTATAGTTATATAATGGTTTTCAATGTGTCTTAATATAATCTTATCTTATTTATTGACTAGTTTCCAGAATCAAAGATTTCAAAATAAAAAGAGAATACGAAAATCTATAATTTTTGTTTATTATAAGGACATATACAGGAGTTTTACAAGGATTAATCTTAGGTCCATTCTATGCAATATTTGTTTACATTATTTTCCTCCTTTTGACCCAATAACAGATGAGACAGTAGTACACTGCACTACGCAGATGATACAATTATCTGGGCAAGTGTTCATAACACTCCTATCATAACCCTATTAAATAATAAGTAAACGCTACCACAAAATAATAAATATATTTATTTTTATTAAAACCTACTTTAATATTAAACTTTACTCAAAGGAAATTTAAAATCTTAAGAAATAAAAACATCAAAACTTTAAAAATTCTTAATTTATTCATTTGTGATTTTATATCTTGGGTAAATAAAAATGAGATCTCGCCACATTTTTTGGAACTTTAAGTAAGAATAATTAGTTGAATTAATTTATATTTATTGATACAAATTTAAATAGCTTTTCTATAAGACAAATTCAACCGAAAAGTACATAAGACCGGCTGGACGCGCTTCGCTCTTAACATTGTGAAAATAAACTCTTTGTCTGAATATTTTAAAAGTTCATTGTTTTATTTAAATCGTTAATAAAAATCCCCACAGATATTTATTTAAAAAATACTGTAATGTTGGTCCGACAGTTAAAACTTATTCAAACTTTGTAAATAAAACACAGATTTAATTTATTCAAATTAAACACAAACTTATTTATTTAACACTTTTAATTTTCTATTTCCAAACACAATATCTGTATTTTATGGCAGTTCACAATCAATTGAATTGCTTCGTTTTCAAGTGGCTATTTATAAAACTAAAAATCGGTTCGCGAAACTACTAGGTTCTTGTGGGCATTGATCGTTCTCGATGCTTAACAGTTCCCCTCTTAACTACTAGATGTTTCCCCTGCCTTAAATTTGTCATACAAAAGTGCTTACTACTACAAATAAAACTCTTGCTACATACTTATTCTACTATAACACGATATTAGAGTGATAGAGATAAAGAGTGTATTCACATTACATTGTCCCCTCCTAAGGATTGATCGTCCCGAACAAATCCATCGTTCTCACCACCACTGTAGCGGTGTAGCCGATCGCAATGTACAACGCTAGGTTTTCCTTTGACTCCCTTTCCGTTTGTATCCGGTACACGACGTTGTTAATTTTTGTAGTGACTGTATATGGACCTTCCCAGTCTCGTTGAAGTTTCGGTGACAACCCTTTTTGTAGATGGGTATTGTAAGGCCACACTCGATCTCCTGCTTGAAACTCTGTTGTTGTCGCTCGTATATCGTAGCGTGTCTTCATTCGGTCACTGAGCATCTTTATTTTTAACGTGGATCTGAAGAAGTCTTTGTTTGACTTCGTCCATATAATCATCCTCGGGTTGCGGCTCCGATGTGGGGACATGCAAATTTTATTTCGCTCGGCAGTCTGATGTTCCTTCCCGTCAAAATCTCAGACGGCGAATGGCCAGTTAAGCTATGCCTTGCACTTCGATACGCCATCAAAAACAAAGGAATGTGCCGATCCCAATCTCGCTGGTTGTCGTCCACAACTTTACAAAGATGTTCCTTCCTCTAGGCTTCGGTTGAATCGTTCGACCATGCCATCAGATTGTGGGTGGAGTGGTGTTGTTCTTGTGAAGAAGGTCACAAACTTCCTGGTATATGTTTGATTCAAAGTTCATTACCTGTTCGGAGTGCAGTTCTAATGGAACACCGTATCTGCTCACCCAGTTAAACACAATTTGGTCTGCGACTGTTTTGGCTTCTTAATTTGGAATGGCGTATGCTTCCAGGTCACTTGCTGAAGTATTTCATGACGACTAGAACATAACGATTTCCAATATTTGTTTCCGGAAATGGATCCGCCACGTCTACGGCAATCCTTTCCTTATTGTTGACAATTTGAAGAAGAGAAAGCCAAGTCTAATTCTTTTGCTTGCTCAAGGAAATTTGTATCCGGTTTTTGACATAAGCTTAATGCCTACACTACAATTGCTTAAGCGAATTTGAGCTAATATAAAAAAAACCGGACGAAAATTCATTTTTTTTTTGAATAAAAAATAAGAACGTACAATTTTCTTTTGATTTAACTATATCTAGCACCAATGTAAATAAGTAAATAAGTTTTTATGAGAGTATTTACAAGAATCCCTGCAATGAACAAGAAGTTCCTTATAACGATTTGTGCATTCAACGAAGCAATTTTCTGTTCCCTTGAAGGTTCGCTATAAAGAAGTTTGACTCTATTTGAAACCATTTAAAGTTCCACCTTTCCTAATCACTCTATTTTTATTCCTATCACCTTATATGTGGTATGGCCTATATGGGTGTGCTAAAGAGGTGTTATTTTGACATTCAAAGAAAAATAGTATTTTTTGAGGTAAATGATCGGATGTTTATTTCATTATAAAGAGGAAGGTATGCCGTTAATAATGGAACACCACATCAGCCGAATGGCTGCGCTATGTCCTCGATAGCCTCACGAATTCCATCTTTGAGGTCTTGAATCGACGCTGGGCTGTTGGCATTGACATTATCTTTCACGTGGCCCCGAAGGAAGAAGTCGCAAGGTGTTAAATCACAAGATCTCGGTGGCTTATTGTGATCACTTCTTCGAGAGATAACATGGTCCGGAAACTTTTCCCGTTTCCGAACCGTCTCTGCCAAATTTTCACCATTTTTATAGTGAATTTTAATAATTTCAATGCGTTGGCGAAGCGTGTATCGTTCCATTAATGGAACGTAGTTTTTACTTGGCAAATGTCAAAAAATGACAACTTCAAAAGTGACAGCTACCGAAATAGCGGGCCATTCAAAATAACACCTCTTATTGGAAAAACCTTTATAGTAAACTAAAGAGATTTATATGTTTGAGGAGGGAATGGGTTCTCAATTCCATGCATGCTCAAAATTGCTTTTTATCAAGTTTGCTATAACACATCGTTTGACTACATTTACTAAAGAGTCTATTTTAATTTTAACTATAGGTAGATACTTTTGCACTTTGTCACATTTTTATCGTGGGAGTAAATTCGTACAATCCACTTGTATTTAAATCACACGATTGCTTTTTTGAGGAGTCCATTCCATTGGCAAGCCGCTAAGCTTATGAATGTTAACCACTTTCAATTTGTTTGATTCAAATCTACGATGACTTTTGAAAACCAGTTAGTTTTGAAATAAACGTCCAAGCATCTGTATGTAGGTATAGGTATGTATGTAGTTATGTACCCTACCTACACAATACACTCTACACACATATGTGCATGAATAATTTGTTGGATTTTCTTGAAAGCCATAATTAGGCAGGTGATGATGACGAATATTGTTTTCTTTGAAATTTATTTCCAAAACAGGTTAAACCACAATATTTAACACAACCCGCCCGTAGCTCTACGTAACCCGCCGAATGCCGCACAGCACATCCATCATATCGCCTTGGCTCAGCTGTAGGTTATGAACAATGTTTTACTGGTCCATTTATTGTTTGTGATTTGTTTCACATAACTTAATTTTTGGTAAATTTATGATCATTTTAAATAAGTAGATATTATGTTTTCCACTTAAAATAGCCTAAGCACTCTGAAAAGGTTCACTCACCAAAAATAAATACAGCGACATCATAACGATATAATATCTATGTACATATGTTGTTAGCAAATTAATAAATAAAATTATTTTGAATAACAAGAAAAAATATCAATTAAGAAAAATTAAAAATATATATATATAAAGCACTGAACCAATCGTCTATAAAATGATCTACACAGACAGCGAAGTTAACAAATAACAATATTATTTTGTTTTCAAAACATAACCAGTAGAATTCTGTCTGGCAATTAAAATAAAATTATTTTACACTAACAAATAAGTACTATTTGAGATAAGAAGACAACCTAATGACTACGGACACCGACAAACTCTCACGGCCAGAGAACACACTCGATTGCCAATCTCGACCTTAAAGATTCATCGTGATAGCATCGATCGTAGCAGAATTCTTGATAATTTTGTATTGAATTTTAATATTTATTTTTCGTTTCCATAATGTTTTATTAAAGCGTTTATCTGTATCATAGCGTCAACTGAAGAAGAGTCATGCTGCATCGTAGGTATATAATTTATTAAATAAACTATATTTTTGAGTTTTATCAACTTTGGACTGTAAAATGATTAAACACATTTAAGAACATATTTGATTTTAGACAAACTAAACACCTTTGTGTAGTCAATTGATTTTTTGTTACACTTCAATCTCAATAACGGTGGATCCGATTGAGATAAGTTTGTATTGTTTTCCTTCTCATCTTACTAAAGTTATGATAACTGTAAGGTGAATATTTATTATTTATAGTAAATATACGTTGGCATTGGCAGCCATGACGATATTTATTTATGCACATTTTCGAGGGGTGACTTCCCGACTATGTAGAAAAGAGTTTAGTTGCGAAGCAACAACAGGCCTCGGATAGCTAGTTACGGACGGAGCTGGCTGGCGCAGACTGTTGATTGAGGCCCAACGGACTCTAGCGCCACCTTAAGTAAGTAGTACATTTTCGAAGAAATTACTGTACTACAGTTAATCTAGACTTTCAAATGTAATTAAATTGAGACAGGCTGAAGTTTTGAAACTATAATTGAAATTTGAGATATCGTATCATTTGCATCGGTCGTGTTTTGGGGCCGAATCCACTCAGCAACGCCCACTTTTCTAACGGCTTGTTTTTTTGTAAGCGGTGTAAGTGATCTGTGTATATTTTTCCAAATTTCTGCTCATGAGTAAGAAATATACCTATGCAAGAGTATTTGTATATAATATGCCAACTGCTTCCCACCAATAAGAGATAGTTTAAGTTTATTGTAAGCGTTATAAAACAGATATTCATTGACCTTTTCAACAGTAGCTTGAACCTGATAAATCGGCATTATAAGAAAAAATGTGCGTTTAGGCGGGTGGACTTATTGTTTTAATATTTCAGCTTGCCACAAATTTGTTCCATTTGATTCAAATTACTCTTTCTCTATTTTCCGGAGTACTGGATATTAAAATTAACTCACTGTCTTAATATTTTGAGTGACTCTTTAAAGCTTTATTTGTGCTTATTGCCAGGGACAGAAATTGTCTGTACATTAAATATCAATAAAATTGTTAAATACAACATGAATCTATAATGCTATTGCCATATATGGCATTTATGCATACTCGACTTGCCTTATACAATAATTAAATTTATTTGCGGGGTTTTCCCACCTTAACTAATAAGCTTGACAAATCGGTTTTGGTTTTCGAAGCATTTTTATTAAATAAAATTCTAATGAATTTACTGTTACTCAGGGTAGCATGCTGATGTTAATTTAAATGGTCTTATACCGCGAATAATATTACCGGAAAAGACTTTTTTAGATCTCTGCATATCAATATTTTCGAAGAAATGATATAATATTATTGATTTGGTTTATATTCCCTGTTATTCCTATTAATTACTATTAGGCTTGGAAGTTAGTTGGATTTTCAGTCATAAATATAATAATCCGCTCTTGAAACATCGTTGTGGAAGGATTTATCAATGAATGTATACCTATATAAGGTGTCTGGTAACTCGTCTGCCATACTTCGGGTGTAAAGGCTGATTTTGAACTTTGACATCACTTTTTGAGGATTTAAAAAAAGCTAACATTTGTGTGGTCTGGCCCGTGTTAAGATAAATTTCTGTGTCAGTACTAGTATTAAGGAACGGATTTTGGAGAAATACTTACCTTTAAAACTACTTTTAAATTGAGTTAATATGTTTTTAGGGTTGCAAAGGGGTATGCTCATTTTCGGCCCGGAGTGTACACCAATACGTTTGGTAACAAATTAAAAATTGTTCTAAGCCGGATAAATCTGCAAAAATATTTTGTCGATAACTCGTAGGAGATCCGAGATATTTGAGATTGAAATTCGAAAAGTGCAAACATTAAAAATCAGCACTTTTTCGACATAAATGCTAATATCTTTGGATGTAAAAATGCTAGGAAAATCACAGTGGTACTAAGTGATAAACATATCTTTCATATCGTTAAGTAGCCTATAGCTCACAACCTTTATTTTGATATATAATTTATCGCAATTTCCTTTATAATTTTTGATTATAAGCAACAAATCTTCCAAAATATTCCTCAAACGAAAACATTATGAAGTTTCTCTTTTTTAGTTATTATTATATATTTAGTTATGTTAACATGCATTTTTGAAAACGAACTTACAACATCCTGAGTAGTACCATTAAATAGTTGTTGAAAACTAAGAAAAAGCTAAGTTGATTTTGATAACCTTCATCTCTAAAATGTGAAAAGAGTACCATATGAGTGGCCTAAGCCTATCATACTGGATAGACCACATTGCAGCATTCACGTTATTATCTCTACATAAATTATATTCTAGCAGATTTGTTTTTTTAGAAAACAATAGGAGACGAATTTATTTTACGATTAAAAAAGTTTATTTAACCTGCTCTAATTATAATGACCATGTTTCGTTTAGCTGTACAACTTATCAATTGAAACAAGCACTTTCTTACTACGGGGAGTATTACCGAATTATGGCTCTTATAATAAATAAGGACCCAACCAACAATTTCCAAGCAGTTTTACCCTTAACAATATATTTTAAATTATTACGTGGCAGGATTTCCAGCATATATATATAATTTGCATAAATATTTTATAAAATAACTAGCCGACACAACAAACGTTGTTTTTTGGACAAAAAATATTTCTTTTCTATTTTTATCTGTGCAAGAAATGTATATCTTTTAGGTAATTTGAATTGTTAAACAATTTTATTTTATTTCTTGGGGTTCTGACTTAAAAGAAATAAGACGTGTGACCTTTTTGAAACACAACTTTTTCCTAAAAAAAATTATGACGTCACTTCTATTTTTCTTTTGTAACCCAAGAAATATAAGACTTTCGAAAATACTAAGGTAGTCTATTCTGTCCTTACCGAAAATCCGTTTTCTTTTCCATTTCAATAGTATATCACAAATTGTTTTTCTTTCGGCTATATATATGTTAAGTACATGACCGCCACAACATCGTTATGTTTAGGGGCCTAAAAGAATTTGCATATCCTCATAAGTTATAACAACCACTTAATAGGCTTTCAAAATTAGTTTTGAACTTGCGAGCGCTTTGGATCTGTCGGTTCCGCTCCGAAGGTTTGTAATTTCCTTCTTCACAAAAAAAAAAAAAAAAAAAAATGCTGGCGCCCTTTTTCATTTTTCGGGTGAGACGCTCCTGGATTGTTCGAGAAGTAAGTTGATTAGACTTTAATTCAGTGACTTTAATCAAAAGTTCAATTAAAATCACCCCCTTGCTGAGCTAAGCCGTGGTGGCAATACTTATTTTATTGCTATTGTGCACTGTTCTTTTTCCCCTATATTCGACCGAATCACATATAGCATTCTGGGACTTTCGACTTATTACCACCAGTTTGTTCCGCTGGCAATATTTAGTACTGAGCTGCATTAAATGGTTGTTGTCCTTTAAGAACCTGGAAGGTCAACTCGACCTTCAGCAGTATAACTTCAGAGTACAACATCGAGTTGGAAGTAAACATCTAAACGCCAATACTCTCTCACGTAAATTCCTAACTTAAATTCCTAACTTATTTTTACTCAGCTTTCGGTTGTTGTTGTTTGACATGTAATTTCAATTGCTAAGCTAAGCTGAGTTCCCAATAAAACACGGCTTATGTGAGGATAAACTTGTAAATCACAGTGAGATAAATGAAAAACGTGTACGCTGTAAACGTTCACGCTAATCGAGTGCTAAAACAGTAACTTCGGTCTTGAAAATCTTCAGCGTGTACAGAAAACTGATTTGGTACTGGGCCAGGTAATTTATTGGATAAAAATGGAAATCGTTCTGTATAGAGCAAAGTTTCCGACGAGTAATGAGCTTAAGGTGTATTGGACTCAAGTTTGCCAGTTTGAAGCACCGAAATAAGGTATGATTTCAGGTTGAAATTTTATGTGGTTTCATAATCCGCAACGAAGAGTTTGATTTCGATTTGGATACCGTGTCATTATTAAATTTTCAAATTTTCCATCCTCAATTTCTAAAGGCATCTTTTCGTTTAGCATCAAAATATCCGCGGATTCGTTACAATATTTAATGCCTAATTTAAAAATTACATTTTTCTCAAAAATCCGCATTTCACGGAACAATCACGGGAATCGATCCTTGCTTGAAAAATTACTATGTTTGGTTTCGTGGAAGAAAGGCAAAAGTAGCTTAAACTGACATGAAAAACAAGATTGTCTGACGTCTGTACAATAAATTATTCAACTAATCAATATCTAATATATAAATTCTTATGTCACAGTATTATACTCCTCCAAAATGGCTTGACCGATTTTGATGAAATTTCATATATTTATATATTGAGTATGAGAATGGGCTTATACATAATTCCTACACCAATAAGTATTAAGGGTGGTTCACACCAAACAATTTTTTTTTTTGTATTTTGGACACAGTTTTTGTTATTTTTTTATGGTGTGGAATTGAATATACATTAAGCCCAAAATTTTTACTCTCTTTCCACCGACCCCTATGTACCAAATTTTAAGGAAATGTTCGGGTAGTTGTGTAGATGAGTTTTACGTATTTTTTACAAGATCGACGAAGTTGTTCCTGAGTTTAATGGTTTAGCAAGTTGCTTGGTAGCGCAGAAAGAGGATTAGCGGGGAGCAGTGAGCGGCTACATTGCGGGTAGTGGGTAGCGGTGTAGCGGCTGACGGGATAGCGGGTAATGGGGTAGTGGGAAGCCGGTAAAAAGTAGCGTGGTAGGGGGTAGTGTGATAATGGGGTAGCGGGTAGTGATTGGGTAGCGGCGTACAAAAGTCTAGGTCTTTTATTTGAGGCAGTGGCAGTACGAAGTCTGCCGGGTCGGCTAGTATCAATATAAGAAAACTAAAATGTGATTCAATCAATCTTTTTTATGAAAGCTGGTTGCACTCATGAATAAAAACGAAAGTGTCATTATCATTATTAATTAAATTTTTTTTATTTAATTAGTTACTTTTTTTCTTATTATGAAGTACAAGCCTATTTGAAGTATCAAATTGTAACAAAAACATATGTACAAAATTTAAAAACATTCATGCCTACATACAAACATATACAAGTACATAACTTTGTTTTCAGAAAGTTAATTCAATTGTGATGTTGGTCTTACAAATAAAACATAAAACTTTAACAACTCTTCGCCACCCTGCATTACACAGTTTTTTCACTGTTGGTATTTTAAAAATTACATTTTCGGTACATTACAAATATAAAGTAAAAGGAACAATAGTAGTTTAAAGTTTATGCGACAAAGTTTAAGTACATCTTATTTCAACATAAATTTTGGATAGTTATTATTGGGTGGATATACCTACTCATTATGTTGATGTAATTACAGAAAAAAATTGTTTTTGACTGCTTACAAACAAAAAATAATAAGCTTGATATACATCTGTATATTAATTTATAATAGTTGAAATTGTTACCCAGTTTTAGATTCATTATTCTATAATTTCTATTTCCTTAAATCTTTATTTTAAATTTTTCATTATGAAAACACACTCCGTTATACGAAATAATAAATAAAACTTACATTACTAACTTATGAAATATTACTGGTAAGTGTCTGCTTAAATTACTTTTATTCACTGTTTTGTATTGCAGCTAAACGGTTTTTTTTCTCTTGTTTCGATTCAACCTACAGGTCTTTGCTATTTGTGGCACATTATGTATATTACCGTGATTTCATTTAACATTTGGTTAAATATCCTTTAGAAAGTGCTCTTATAAAAAATAAAAAAAAAATATATATAAAATAATACTACAATCTTCAATCCAAACAATTTCGACACTTTGACAAGCTTTCCCTTTTGTTTTAAGGCTCGTAAGAAATATCTGGATATTTGATAGCTTTGCACTTGCAAGCAAAAGATTCGTTTCATTCAATACAAGAACATATTATGTATATTTCTATACCAAATCCTTTTCATTAATTTTTCTATAGGTTTCACTATTTGTTGCCTGAAGTGACGACACTTGTTGGATTGTTGGTATATTCGGTTCCAATTCTTTTGTATCTGTACTTGTTGAACTGGATAGTTCGTTAGAACTACTTCCGTATGGAATTCTTGTTAATCTCTTTTCCAACGGGAGGGGTTTGTCTTTGCTCGATGATTGGAGATCACAGTCTTCGAAGTCATTTTTAACTTGAATGGTAGACATCTTTCCTATTCCTGAAGTTGTCGTTGCGATGGATGATGTACTAGCTGGTAATGGTTCCTTAATGTAATATGGTTTGGGTCCAGAAAAATTATCAAACCACTTGAACACAAGGGGATGAAGAAGTTTGTTTTCATAACGGTTTTCGTCATCGTCACGTGTTATATAGCTCACTATAATACCAATAGTAACGGTAAGAATTGTGCCCAAGAAACTATAGAACATGAAACTAAGCGAGTAGATGGAATGAAGGAAAGATCTGTAATGAAAAATTAAAAAATTAAAGATTGTGATAATAATGTGTAAATTCGCTACTAGTACACAAAAAATATGCGCACGATTGAGTCGTGCAAACAGTGGCATATTATCCTAAAGGCAAACTAGGCACGTGCCTAGGGGCGAGAGCCAACAAAGGGGCGCACGGACGCGGGCGCAGTAATTTTGAAAAGTGGCAAATAATGCGAGTTCATACATGGTTTTTGAACTAGCAAAATCATGAACTCGAACCGCACTTGCCACTTTTGTTAAAATAAAAATCGGACCTAAGCAATTCCACATACTACATTCTGCAGGCAAATAACTTCTCAAACAAATGCTCTAGAATCAACAAATGCTAGATGGTCACAGGCTCACAGGGTACCACCTGTTTAGAAACCAAACAAATATGGGTAAGCAAAGACCTGAAACGGTAAAAAGGTTTGATCTTCCTGAGCAGACAAAGTATAAGCTCCACAGTTGGAGTCATAACAGGATACTGCCCTATAGGTAGACATGCTTTGAGGCTAGGGGTCTACGTAAACAACTTCTGTAGAAGCTGCATGGACGAGGAGGAGGAAACAATCCAACACCTTCTGTGTACATGTCCGGCACTCTCCAATAGAAGGAATAACTATCTCGGTAATCCCTTCTTCGATAATACCAGTGAACTGGCAATGGTCTACAAAAGATTTCTCTCTAACTTCAAAGTACAAAATGGTTTGTTTAAGTTCATTACTCTCCTATGGTATCACAATGGACCCTTGAGGTCTAAGTGAGTCAACAACATCTAGAAAGCCACTCCACCTCCACCCAGAGTCAACTGGGTTTACCTATTTAGTTTGCCAACTCCGCAATTGACTTAGCTTCCTTCTAAAATTTGTAAAGTGTTTTGGAATATTGATTTTACTTATTGTAGGGGCAAATAACCTAAAAGCCGAAATTCATCAGCGGATGGCAAAGATTTTGACGGAATAAAACCCTCATATTTTCTAGTTTGATTTTCGGGGCAATCCGATTTGCGAACCGAGTTGCAGCAAAACAACCAACTCGAGTTAACTTGGATTACAAAATTTACGGTTCGGCAGTCGGCACATCACTAACTAAAATATTTCAAACCGAACCCGTAAGATCTTTTGGCCAATACTAATTGACCTCACGTAAACTTAGACTCTTTTTCCTTGGCCCCCATTTCAACGCGGTGCAGCGGTTTCGGCCAAACTATACTACTAGATATTTTTAACATAGGAGCGCCGATGGAATGCTTGCCTATGGCGCCTTCAACGTTTAATCCGCCACTGCGTACAAACTTGCTTCTGCATTCCAAATTAAAATTCACAAGAAAACATTAAAAAAGAAAAACATGTAATAAAAATTCATAAACAAATATTATTGTCATAAGATTTCTTAGCAATCGTTTGTTTTTAATTTACACAAGAAAAGGTTTGCAGCGTTTTTTTTATAATAATTTTTTAATATAGATATACATTTTTTCAAAATGTCTTAACATTTATTTGGGTAATGCAGTATTCAAGAATATGTAAATATACATTTATAATGGAATTTCAACTTTTAATTCGTCTTCGAAATTCAGAATTTTGAATATACAGGGTTATTCACGAGAGTTATGCCAAAAAGCTAGAGCGTGTAGGTTGAGTTCAGACTAGAAAAAAATCGTATTGGAGGGAAGGGCTATTCCCCGCCATTTAGCCGTGAGGGGCAATTTTCTGAAAAATTGACTTATTTTGTAACAATAATATTAAAAATTAACAGCTTCGTTAACAACACCGTGCTATACCTCTCTGGAAAGCCATAAACTTCTTACTTCATTTTGTTATTAAGTTAAATTGTTTTAAATAATAGTTAAAAAAAAAAACATTTTTTAACCAATTTATCTGGACATTAGGTTTAATTGATTTATGAAACATTAGCCTAATAAAGGCTAATAAAGGCTCATAAATTTTCAGAGGTAAAAATAAAAAAAAATTTCGGTTTTCGAATAAAAATTAACAACGGCATTGAATTTTTGAAACAAAATTAGTACTAAATAACATAAAATTTTGAAAAAAATGAGTTCAAAAATGTTTGTTTTGTTTCTTTTTTCCAAATTTTGAGTTTGAAAATTAATTTTTTAAAAACTATTCGTTAAAACAATTCAATTTAAAATTAAAATGAAATAGGAAGTTTTTGGCACGGTAAGCACGGTGTTGTGTTGATTTATAATATTTTTTACAAAATAAGTCAATTTTTCAGAAAATTGCCTCTCCTGGCTAAACGGTGGAATAGATCCCCCCCACACGATTCCTTTTTTGTCTCAACCCAACCCAACACGCTCTAGTTTTTTTGGAACAACGCTCGTAAATCACCCAGTATATTACACATTGGGGCAATACATACGTAGGTATTTAAAAAAAAAAGCTTATTTAAATTTAGGGACTTTAGTAGCGTGAATTACTGTGCTGCACAGTGTTCTAATTGGGTCGGTTGAGAATACTTTCCAAGTGTAGACGAAAAATGCAATCATTTTTTGGGCATTTTAAACACTTTATTTGAGGATCATGTTCCAAAAAAAAAAACATAACAATCGTAAATAATAAAAGGCCATGGTTCACACCTCCGGAATCTTATTACAATGGTCTGTGTACAGCGTCTTGTTCTGGTGCCGTGTCCTGTGCGTATCTCGTATGTCGTATCGCTCTCGTAAGTATTATCTCTATTTGCCTGTCATCGTCGTGTAGTGTTCTCGTTTCATAGTTAGCTCTGTTTCTTCAACACACATTTCTGTTCATTCTTAAAGGCATTCAACTTTATTCATAATATCCGTTATTACTGTTTATGTATTTGTATTATGTATTATGATTTGTATTCAATCTGTTAGAGAGCAAAGTTTTGTGATAAAAGTGTTTGCATGAAAGTTTTGTTTGTATGCAATGAAAATATTTGTAAGAAAGTCTCTTCCGTTGCATTTATGTAGCAACAATTTTAGTTGTTGTTTTTAGATTGACAGTTATTATGTTATTATCTCAAGTATTCAACTACTCTTGAATTAATTAATTCTAAACCGACCACCGAGGAGTCAGTCGGACGGGACAATTATTTGAGTCATTAACTCGGCTTGCTCATCGTCGTCATTAACAAAAATTCTGGTTTGTTAAAAATAACAATACAAATTGATACAAAAAACGTAAGGTTCTTAAACAAAAAGTAAAAACAAGCGTTTAAAACTAAAAAAAAATTTATAAAAAATACGTATACGCCCGAGTGTACATATGAAGGTTGCACAATTTTATATATGTACAAAAATTAATGAGCACAATAATCGCGAACTGCACACATAATAGACGTAAACAATGTCATTTTTGGTTCTTCTCGGTGACAATGTTTCCATCTGAAGAGTTAACAAACGATATTCATAAGGAGGAATGTTAAAGGGATCACTGCATTGCATGCCTTTGAAGGCATGGTGTCCAAGGTTTCCAAACCTGGGAAGCGTATTCAAGGTGACAAAACAATTATGTAGAAAACGAGTGATGTCTAGATCACAGAATTTCTTTGACCAACGCTTCATAAATCCCAATATTGAATTGGCTT
>CAKKXW010000003.1:662868-784957 GCA_920937365.1 Sphaerophoria rueppellii | reverse complement strand
GTGTAGACGAAAGAAAAAGCGTGAGAACACTTGGCACTCAGCACTCCGTAGCACATTATCATCTGAATCTGACGATATCACGATACTGACGAGATAATTCAATATTTGTGTATTTTGTTTTATTTAAATTCGACTTTCTTCAAGTTCATTATGTATACCTTGCTATTTGAAAAAGTAGGAAATTTTTTTCATTTTGAAATCTGAATTGAATAGTGTTGACAAAATTTGAGTCCTGAATTAAGAATCATCGTGTAATAGTGTTCGACTCAGAGCATAAAATTTCAAAATAGAATTCGAAGAAGAGTCATGAAACATGAGTCACCGTGTATAGAGCAGTCATAGCACTATAGCAGTCTAAGTCTACTATTACACGATGCCTCACGACTCACGGTTCACAAGAGTGCGAAAAAGAAAGCAGATGTGAGAAAATGAGATGCAAAAAAAAATTTCCGGTGAGTCTCGGGAAAATTTTTAGTAGACTCACTTTGACGTTTCATTTTTCTCATATTCGTTTTATGCTGTTCTTTTTCATTCGATTTTCTTGTTGCTATGATAAACACATCGGATTTGTTTGAAAACCAGAGAGGAGTTTCAGACAAATTCAAATTCTAGCCAACGAGAAGGAGCATTCAAAACAAAACTAACAATAATTGTCAAATTTGAGACATGGGGCACGAGTCAACGTGTAATAGCGCTTGCCTCAGCGAATAAAAATTTATAAGGAAATTCAAAGGTGAGACGTGAGTCGTGAGTCAACGTGTAATAGGGGACTAATTGATTTTCAAAGTTATTTTGAAAGCTTCAAATTTTAATAAAATATTTTTTTTTGTGTCAAATACAAACAAAAACAATTGAAATTGTGGATGTTGATACCAATATTCTTGTAAGTCAAATTCATATTTGATCCCTTAACAAACTTTCATGTGGAAGTTAAGAAGTTAGTTAAGAAAAAATGAAGAAAGTCGGCCAACCGGGTTGTCCGCTTAGCGAACGTATACAAACAAAAAAAACTGTTTCTTTCATTTATACATATGTACATACATACATACATAAATTAATTTATAAACTTCCCAGAGGAAGTTATTGTAACTGGGACGATTTTGTGAATCTCCAGGTTTTGCATATCTACATGTTTCGAGGTCACTAGAACGAGAACCAGAATCAATCCTTTTGATCATGATGTCTGTGTGTGTATGTTCGTATGTGCGTTACGTTTTGCCTGATCGATTATCTCGTGTAACAAACATTGTACTGTCATGAAATTGGTCTCATTCGACGCGTCATTGCCTTGTTAAGAACTGATACGTGAAGTGTTTCTTAAAAAAAAAAGTAAGACAACCCTAATATAATGAAAATTATGATAATTTCAGCAAAAATTGCAACAATAGTTCAAAAAGTTTTATTTATCAATGTAATAAAATATCCCACCAAAAACATAAATGTAAAAAAAGGCTAACAAATCAGCCTCGAAAAGTAATGAGATCTAAAAGAACGCCAAGTTCTAAGATCCAGCAAGTACTCGTAGGTGCATTGCAAATGTCTTAAGTAGACTAACATCGAATCAACTATTAGTTTTGAAAGACACTTGTAAACTAATGTAAATTAGTTATTTTTTTTTTTACTTTGTAAGTTTTCCAATCTTTTTTAATAGTAGGTTACTAAGAAAAAACCTGCTAAGTAAAAAAAATTAACTAATTTAGATTAGTTTACAGGTTTCTTTCAAAACTAAGAGTTGATTCGATGTTAGTCCACTTGTTTTTCTACTCTGGGAAGTTTGTCGTGTGGACCACATGGGTGGCACTCAAATTTTTTTTCTAAACGGAGATATTTTATGTCTGATTTTAAAGAGATAACGTGTATTAAAATAAGTGGTTCCAACAGGCAGCATCTGCTCATTTTGCAAAAGAGATGATTGGATTGGATTTGAAGTGCAGTTAAGGCATTAAGTTTTCCTTAATTAATATTCATAAAAAAACACCTAGAAATCCTGATATACTTTTTGTAAAACAGAAATACTTATAACATGTAGATAGGTAGTTCCCACGGCGTAGAGTAAGGCGTCTTACTTAGACTATATAATTTTTTGGTTAAAAATCATTACATATTAATAAAAGCGGATTTATTAAAAATGTTAGTTAAAAAAGCAAGATAAATGGGTTTATATTTGTTTACCTTTCAATTTCTGGAAGGGGTGTACTGTACAAATTTGATGTATAATTTATCACCATAGGTTCGGTTTGGAGTAGCCACAACGATTGGGGCTTCGAAATTTCTTTTGAAAATGTATGATTTGAACAACCCTTTAAAGAAAAATTATATTTTGAAAAAAATAAATTCTTATAAAACAATAACTGTACAATTATTTTCTTGACTTGTATTTACCTCTATTGATGTTGGAAGCATATCTTTTGCTTTATTAACAGTAAGGCCACCAAAAACAATCCATATTACAATAATACTTGAGCTTATCATACCAGCTGCTGCTCCCTATAGATTTAAACATATCATGTGAGAAATAAAATGTATTATGAACACTAAGCACAGGCACACACTCACCTTCCAATTTGCAACCGGAATTAACATTGCCAAAACAAAAACACCCAAAAGCGGTCCAGACGTAGCCGAAAAAGCCAACATTGATGATTCTATAACACCCGTCAGAAAGCCAACACAAAATGCAACACCCATTATTAAGATTCCAAATATAACCGTTACAACTTTAATGACAGTCAATTGTTGCTTATCAGTGAGTCCTTTAAATTGTGGCAGTTGCGACAAGAAATCCTCCCATACCACTGTTGCAAGTGAATTTAAGTTCGAAACGTTCATACTAGTTTAAAATAAAACCATAAGCTTTTATTTGTATTTTATTTTTATTTCCACATACCACAGTGCGCCATTGAATAAAGTTGCCATGAATATTCCTAAAAATCCAGGAATAAAGGCCATCTGATCTTCAACAAAAAATGGAAGGATTTCATCTCTTTTTCCAATATAACCTTCTTTAAAGGATCACAAGCAGCGTAAGTTGAATAAACTACCATTCCAGCAATCCAAGCCAGGGAAAAAAACATTATAATAATGGGAATGTTAGACATCATTGCTCTAAAATTTATTAAGTCATTTTTGTTTACTGGATAGTAGTGTTTTGTATAGTCTATCAAAGTTAAGACTTACTTTTTAACATCCTTTATGGACTTTAAACTAACATAGCGTTGCATGAAATTTTGCTGGCAGCCGAATTGTGATAGTGAAACGAATAATTGTCCTAACCAAGCTGAGAACGTATCTACACGAACAGTTAGATCACCGGTAAAATTGAAGAACTGTAGACGACCTTTAAAATAAATAATGTATATGTATTTGTATAGGTATAATACTGCATAAAGTAAATATAATAGATAAGGCAATGTTTGTATGGACGATTAGTTAGTACGGATAATATACCTCGTACCCTTTGCAGAAGGTGGGGTTTTGGACCGCTTAACAACTAACTTTTTAGCGCAAAGGGCTATAAAGAATTTGATAAAACTAACCCGAATAATATCTTTAAATATAAACACCTTGATAACTACGCGGACAACGCAAATTTAATATTAATGGTTAATATTTTTGAGTCAAAACAAGATTTATACTGAAACCATCAACTTTTTTCTTACAGTCTTATAGAAACTTACACGGTTTATTCTCGTTAAGTAAGAAAATATTGTTAATTTTTTTGTTTACAATGTGGATAGTTCGATGTCTAACAAAAACAACCTCGGATTCAATGTCGCTTATCTAACAAACCAAAATATTTCCCTAATTTAAGAGAGCAGAAGCACAACATTCATCCGAATCGTAAACATAGTAAGTGTAAAGTCGGGAAAACAAGGTCTAAACTCTAATGTAAAGGGAATTCACTAACCATTCCGAAAACCAACCAACTAACAAAACATAAGCCTACCTGATTTTCCATGCATTTTCAACCATGCATAATGTAAGTACACAATGAAAAAAATTATAATAAACATATATATATGTACCAGTACTTATACTAACATATAAAGCAGAAGAGTTTGTTTCAAGAACTAAAGTTTCCAATTGTAAAATTCGTTTTGTGTTGGATAGTTCATTAATCGAGGAAGGCTTTCGGCTGCCTAACAATAGGCTGCGACCGATAGAAGCGAAGAATATGTTGAAAGCGTTAAAAAAACGGCAAAAAATATTAATTTTTCTTCGTTTAAACGTATAAGCACGAAGTCAAATTGAACAACTATTTTTGTGTTGAATGTTCCATTTATCGAGGAAGGCTTGAAGCCAAGGGCGTGGACAGCATTTTTGTCAGAGGGGGCAACATTTTGTTTTCACAAGTTTAAGGAATAATCTTATCTTTTATTAAAACATATGCATAATAAAATGTATAAATATTATTTATACATTTTATTATGCATATACATAATGCAAGGCCAAACGCCGTGGATCTTCAGCTAATTGATTCAAAACTTTTTTCATTATCTTTGACCATTCTCCTGTGGGCACTCAGCGTACATAATCCTGCAACTTATTTTATCAATTGAGACAATTATTAAATGACCAATTTATTTAAGAATCCTTTTCTTGCCATTCAAACGATAAAGTAAGAAAAAGCTTTTTGATTCGTAAGTAGTATTTATAAAACAACACTTATTTTTTTATAAATATATGCTTACATGTTCCGGTATTCATTATTTTCTTTATTTGTTATGTTTCAAACATGTATTTTAGTTTTTGGGAAAGTTCACTCGGGCGTATACTTATTATTTTCCAAAAAGAGAGAAGAGGAAACGTAATCGTTCTTATTTCCGCAAAATATTTGAGCAACAAAATTAATATTGCGGCACAAATTAGCAACAAAATATGCCGTTAGTTTCATATCACTAGCTGCAATCGTTCTTATTTGATTTCTCCAAGAATTAGTGGAGCATAAAAATCAATTCTTGCGCTACAAATTAGCAAGAAAATACTGAATACTTTTCTGTGCCGGCTTATGAAATGGTTCTACTAGCGTAATAGACGTGTATAAAGCCTATTGACAAGGTTTTTGAAAATCTTGAATTCTATCTTTGTTTGAGGCCGAAGTTGATAAGTTTTATTATTATATACAAATTTGTAACGTTGTATTACGGTGCAAATAATAAGAGCAAAGCATGAGTGATAAGCGTTACTAAAATGTAGAAAATTGTACATTTAAGGATAATTTCGACTTAGGAAGAATCGAATAATGGAATATTTTTCCTACGGACTTCCCGGTAATTTCGATTTGTGATCGGTGATCGTCATAAATCGCTTATTTTGCTGCGTTAGGTAATAGTCACTTTTTCTTGCGACATTCGAAATGAACTTGTTTGTTTCAGTTCAATTATATATTTTTTAATGTGGTATAAAAGTGAATAGATTTCTGAAAATTGTGGAACATTTTGCAGACACAGTTCGCAAAATTAAAGCATTGGCTGGTAGTGAAAGCACCTTGTTGCACCGCAATAGAGAAATTAGTGCAAAAATTCGAGCTGTAGGGACAAGTAAGTGAAGAATAAAACCCGTGCTTGTCGCTCAAAAACAACTGAGAAAATTGTTGACGTAGCGCAAAGTGTTGAAGAAAACCCAGGTTTGTCGTCGTTCTTTGGAATTGGACATTCCACAAACGTCATTACACCGTATTTCGCATGAAGGCTGGGGTCTCAAGACTTATAAAGTACGGTTTACATAAGAATTCAAGCTGGCCGATCATCAGCAAAGTCGTGATCTTACTGATTTGGTCCTTGAAATGCATGTAAATGATCCGGAATCCCATCGAAAAATCATTTTGGCTGATGAGGTGCATTTCCAACTCGGTGGCTACGTCAACAAGAAAAATAGTCGCATCTGGGGCTCGGCAAAACCAAAGAGTTATTGTTAAGATGCCTCTCCATCCTTCACATATGACTGTTTGATGCGGTTTATGGTCCGGCGCGCCGCTGGGTCATTGGAGCTTAGTTTTTCCAAAATGAGGTTGGATCAACAGCAACGGTTATTGGATTGCGCTATGGAGAGACGATAAATACTTTTTCATGGCTGAAATTGGATGGTATTGATCTGCACAACGTTCAGTTTCAATAAGATGGCGCTACGTCCCACACAAGCAAGTTTCCGGACCGTTTTATCTCTCGAAGAGGTGATCTCAGTTGGCCACCGAGATCTTGTGTTTTAACACCTTGCGACTTCTTCCTTTGGGGCCATGTAAACCATAAGGTCTACGCCAACAGTCCAGCGTCGATTCAATACCTAAAAGATGGAATTCGTGAGGCTATCGTAAGGCAGTCACTTTGCGATTTTGCTATGTAAAATTTAATGAAAAGGATATGGTCCTGTTAGCGTGGTCGTGGTGGCCATTTGACTGAGGTTGTTTTTTCCCTTAACAACCAATCAATGAATAAATTGGAGTCAATAAATAAATGTCATAGGATATTTGAGGCATAGGATTATTGAGACATTTTTTCTTATTTTTTTTTTATTTTCAATACCAACGTAGGTGTGTAAAAAAATAGTTAACTCAGCTTAATTGCCATATTCACAGCAAATATTCTAATGTCAAAACTGAAAGGTAAAAAAAAAGTATTTTTGGAAATTGGTGCAAGGTTTGGAATATTAAATATGATCACGATCACCTTACACACTAGGAAAATAAAATGTGATCACATCATAAATGTGATAATGACCCATCAACTTAGCCGATTCCACCCCATGGTTTATTTTGTTTGTTCTAAGCAAAATAAATTAAGTTCCTAATTGTATGCTTTCACAGAGATGAATTACCGATAGAAACGTGTTAAGTGCCCTTATTTTATCTTAATTTTAAAAATATTACAATCATACCATTATCCCGATTAACTTCAAAAACATTTTCCGGACCTCCACTTGCTATGCTTCCTTTAATTATGACGGCAATTGTTAAAAGAGCAATCGTGACTGTTTGAATCACGTCCGCATTGATTGCAGCCTTGAGTCCACCCTTGAATAAATTACGAATTTGATTTAATTTTCTTATTAAATATGAAACACACCATTGACCGAAGTAAAAAATAAAAAAAATCTACTCACCATTATGGTAAAAAATATGCAAATTATAGACATAGCGACTATTGAAATCCAATATGGTATTCCAATTACTGTAGAAAGTGCAATGCTCGGCGTATAGATCGTTATTCCAAGATTACAGATTTGTCTGACAATATAAGTACCAGATGCTAAACATCTAACTAACCTGCTTTTAAATCTGTTTTGGTTGAATAAATACAATCGTAAATTAATATGAAAAGTGTATCATCGTACGAAAGAAATCTTACCTTAGGTCCAAATATTGGTATACAGAAGTTATGCCTAAGTTAAAGTACACTGGGACGAATACAAAACATACAATGGGGTATGCATTAACCATTCCATACATTGTTTCCCACATTGCTGAGCCTCGGTAAAATAACTCACTCGGATATCCTGGGAAAAAATTAATTGATTTTTATAATTTCAGCCTCATTATTTTTTTTTTTTTTTAAATAACACACCAAGAACCGATCTGATTCCTAAGGTTCCCCTTGCGATGGAAAGCATAATTGCAATCATGGATACTCCGCCTGTAGCGAAAACATAATCCGCTTTTGTTTTTTGTTTCTTTTTGCCAAATAATCGGCCCCATAAGGGAGCAAAAATTGAAAATGCTATAAAAGCCACAAAAGTCAGGTAGTCCCACCCTAATGACTTGAAGTCCTTTGCCATCTGTAAAGAATTTGAAAATTAAGATTTAAATATGTACATATTAATTTTTTAATACTTCTATTATTTATGCCACAAAATTGAAATTTTGCATCTTTGAAGTAATTTTTTTAACTTATGAATAAGAGTAAATCCTGAGTTATATTCGCGATCATCAAAATATATCTATTGTAAGAACTTACAAACTTTTGAGAAAAATATGAAATGACATTAATTGATTCATCTGTGCGTGAGAATACATACTGACTGAATAACCTTTTGGTCCTTAACAAAATTATGTATTTGTGTTCGACTGCAATTAATAAACTTACAGAGACTTCTTTTTAAACATTAAAACGCATGACAAATGGATGGTGGAACACGATGGACCCAGAATGACTTCACTTAACAATATCCTTTTTTGATTAATAAAGAGCAAGACTTGGTTAATGAAATGACATTGAAAGTATTTTTGCTCATGTTCAATCTATTTTTTTTGTAATAGTTTTTGTTTTTTTATTTAATACTTTAATAATAAACAATACTGGATTAAATAAAATCATAAATTCAATAAATTAATAGACTCAGGTAGGGTAGGGTAGAGTAGGGTATTGTAGCATTTGGGGGCATATGCTGTGTCTTTTCCTACACACCAACTGCTTACCTTACCTCCAAGTGGTAACCACCGGCTACTGGTTATATAATTAGATATGACTTGCGAAACTTGTAAGCGCGAGCGCAAAATTGAGAAGAAGAAGAAGCACTTAAGAAGCGGCCCTACAAATTTTGGAGATTTTTGCGAGGGGTTAAAAACCCCTCCACAGTAAAAAAAAACAACACATTAAAATATGAGGGAGATAGGCAGAGCCTCAGATAATGACCCCCTTTTTCTGGAAACCAGACCCGGAACGACAACGGACTACGCATTGAGAGTTTGTACCTGGAATGTAAACACACTCTACACTCCAGGTGCAACTCAAAAACTTGAATCGGTCCTCACGCAGGATAGGATCAGGGAGAATGAAAAGGAAAAATTACGACATTTATTACAGCTGTCATCAAAGAATGAACATACTTGACCAGACCCTTCCCAGCGTCGCCGTCGTTGATTGAATTTGTGCTGCATAAAAAGTTCATAAATAATCAAAATCATAAAAAAAGTGACATCGCAAAATAAGGTCCAGAAGGTAGCCCTAGCCAGCCCTACCAGTATTTTCAACTACCTATCAAAATAATATTAATTTTAAGTACTTCCTATTTAAATTTAAAGTTTTACCATTTAAAATGCATGCAAAAATATCTTTTTTATTTCAAATTTCTAATGCTTATCCACCTTTCACAATATTGCAAATCGGTTTGATGGATCTTGTGGGGAATTTCACGTTTTTTAAAATTGATCCAGAGTTTTTTTTTGTGTAACTCGCACTGGTTCACCAGTAGGAGTCAGTTATCACGCATCAAACGAAAACTTGCCAAGTGAACTTGAAATTTTCATTCAAACTAACTATGGGCTCAGTTTCTATTTTCGTTTAATATTTTTGTATTATCTTCTATGATTTAAAATATTCAGTATAACATTTTTACTTGTTCTTAGTAAGTTCTTAGGTTTTCTTGTAGATCTTACTACTTTTGGTGGCTGACATTTTATTCAGTGTTGTTCGCAAGCTGACAACCCCGGCAGAACCGCTTGTCGGGGCAAGGCAGAAATATGACGGACCTTACCACGGCGTCCAAAATGGCTCGTTAATGGCTGATTTATCTCCCAGCCTTTCATTCTTCGGCACGGTTTTCGTACAAAGTACGCTCACACCACCACTGAAATTAGGAACCCCTAAACTATGATTGAATTGGGTCTCCAAACGTTTTACTATTGAGGGGTTACGAACAATTCGGAGACCCAGCTTAATCATAGCTGATCTCCATCCTGCGCCAAAAACGCACAGGACTAATATGGTGATCATTGCCCGCCCGGCACCCACTTTAAGGGTTTGAATGAGGATTTGTAGGTTAGATGTTGTAAAGTCATTTAGACCCCAAGGGTCCATTATGAAACCACTAAAGAAAGTTACTCATGGGAGTGTTATGAACTTAAACAAACCAGACCATTTTAAGAAAGTGGGCGGCAACCACTTATATTTTCTCTTAAACGTTTTCGACCATTTTGATGAAATGTGGTGTCCACCCCACACCCTTGAATGGAAATAGAATTTTTTCTCATTTTTTTTTCATGTCATTGAACAAAAACCTTACAAGAATTCCAAATTTCAACATATATTCAAGGATAGTGGACGGAAACCACGCCCCTAAATGAAATTTAAATATGTTACTTATATTTTTGCTTATATTCAACCTAAACCCTATTCGAATCCGAATTTCAACATGCTACGACTATTTTAAGAAAGTGGGCGGATACCACGCCTCCTGAATGAAAAAATTGAAATTTTCGATTTTCCCCTTGTAAACACCAGAAAACCTCCCATTGTACCAAATTTCACGGTTCTGATATTGTTAGAAGTGCTTCAAAATTTTGATAATCAGTCAGTCAGTCAGTCAATTATGGTTTGTGAATTTTTTACTGTTCAATATCTCAGGAAATAGTAGTTCCACAAAATTATTTTTATTACATGGCTTTTGTCTCCATGAAGTCAATACGTAATTCAGATTTGAAGCTTCTGTTCTAACTCGATGGGTTCAAAAGTTATTTCCATTATTGCGAATAGCTTTAAGCCCTTTCGAGAACTATTGGACTATATCGATCTATTTTTGGGGACGGGGACAGTAAAGACTTTTAATAGTTGCTAAATTCAATGCCGGAATCACACAAAAGTTTGCGATCCAGATTATAAAAATTAAGGAGTGAAATACTTTCGTTTTCGTTAGTTTAATAGAGGATTTCAGTATGCTTTCATAATTTTTGAGTTATATGAGTTATTTTGAGTTCTAAAAAAAAGTAATATAGGTAAGTTTTTTCTCGTAATTAAAAGTAATTTAATTATAATTCTAAACTTTTCATGAAATTGTATAAATTGATGTTTATTTATTTATTTCGTCAATTCATGACAATGTTTATTTTTTTTATTTTTATAAAAAAAGCATATAAGAAAATTGTAAATATCTTGTAAGAATCTACTTGAATCCACTCCTTTTTAAAACTTTGAAGGAGAAAATGTTGGTATCAGTGGGTAAGTTAAGGGATTCTTATAATTTTGAATAGTAAATAGATTTTGAGAGCGAATGGCGCTTCTATTGTATTACAGACACTGTAATAACAATTAAGGTATTGATGATTTTTCGATAATTTATTTGTTGACACATATCCATAAGAGAAACAGAAATGACTAAGATTGGATCTTGTCAACAATATCAACAAATTAAAACTTACCTCTTCCTGTGAATTTCCAAGATATTTTTTGCTTAATCAATAATTTCAACTCCAACTTAATCGGTTCAAACACGTTTCTATGCTTAATAATTCTCTATTTAAATCACCACTATTATATTGTTGGCTTTGTTGTTGATCAGTTCGTATATCTTTATACTTCCACTGTAATGGGAAATAATGAAATATTTGAATTACACAAAACATGTTTGAGAATTAAACAAAAATCCCCTATAAATTGGTTTCGATAAATGTTATTCAAGTTCTAATTTGATGAGATGACAAATAAAAATAATGACTTTCAATTTCAAATGCAGAATAAAAAACACTTAATACCTTATTTTTGCATTTTTATTCAAAGGTACAAAGATATGAATTAAACATTTATTAGCTGTAACTCTCGATGTCGTTATGCCTGCCTGTAAGCGGAAAATCCGTTCTTACAAACTAAATAAATTGTTGCAAAGAGATATATCATACGCGCAAGCACAGCAAAGGTTGTGTAGAGTTTGCATGAAAAAAATGTCTTCTTTCTTTTATAGATAACCATTGATAATATCAATATATACTATAAGAAATTTGTTTATTAAAGTACAAGGGGCTCTTCTTGTGCACAACTCGACAAACTGGCAGTTGCGATGAATAAAATTGTTTCCTATATTTTAAACGGACGCAGACAGTTAATATCATTAGGAAAAAAACATTATGCTGACTTTTTTAATTTAAGGCTTATTTTAAATTAAATAAAAAATAAGTAAAAAGGAGAAAAATCAGTCACTTGTATAGTTTGAGTTTCGTTTCGCCCCAATTCAACGCTTTCAAAATATAATAAAACACAGAATTTAAAAATTTCAAAGTGCATCACATTTGTACTTAAATGGGATCGAATTTTTTTTTTAAAGCGTTGGGAGTTGGGTTATCTTATCATTGAGAATAAAATAATTGTTATTAAAACAAATTAAAAACATTTATTGTTTAAGAAGAAAAATTGTTGGCTAATTTAACCAAAGAACCGGGTTTGTCAATAGGTACTTGTCGTTAATAACCAACGTCTAACAGGTATTTATAGTGCTTACTTAGTTGGTTCAACGCAATTATAAAAGTTGAAAAAAAAAACTGTTTAAATATTTATTTACCTATCAAAACACATTGATGCGATAAAAACAATTGATGATTCAGAAAATTAATTTATAAATTCTTTGAGGGAAATACATCTCGTGATAATATAAAATAGATGCAAATTCTTCACTGGATTTAATTGAATCGCAAAATGTTGGACAATAATCTTGAACAATACTCCGATATATAGGTGCATACATTTAAATACATATGTATATTTATTTATATGCTTTCAATCAAGGGCTCTTATTAATTCAAATATAGTCCGTGGATTTTGTGTGATGGTTGATATAAAAATCTGAACTTGACAAGCAAAGTTTATTTTTTAGTTCTGCATTTCTTGAAGTTTATTAGAGTTTACTCCTTTAGATTCGCTATAAAAAATATATGGTAGTAAAATCAAACGTTGAGAAATGCGTTTATAAATAAGTGAGTAGTAACGCTTCTTTTTACTCTTAATAATGTCTAACCAACTGAATCGATTTAAATCAAATTTGGTACAAAGAAAATCTATAGCATGAGAAAGGACATAGATTATTAAGGCAATAAATAGGGTTACAAGGGTTGCAAGGGGTGGAAGTATTTGGTCAGTATTTGTGTAGTTCTTGATAAAGCTAGAAGTTTTAAACTTGGCGCAGTGTTATAAATCCGTAGCTCATAAGTCCGTAAAGGACTTTTAACCCACTTAGGTGGCAAAAATTAATACATTTTTTTTTCTTTTATGAACTAGACTAAAAAAAAAACAATAATTTATGAACGAAATAGAATTAAGACAAAATATTTCGCTTTCTTTGTCATATGCTTGCAAGAGAGGCACAAAATTATTTTTTTTATTTTATTGCTGTTTGAACTGCTCGTTGAATATTAACTTTTTTCTTTTTGATGGTCAAACAAAAAATGTTCACACTTTTCTGTTATCGACCCTTTTTGTTGGTAAAAGTAATCTATTTAACTTTGAAAAAATAAAACGTTCTTCTGCACAATGGGATGTCAAAGTTCGGTGGTAGGGCATCCTATAAGCACAAGAATGCGAAGCGAGCGGAAAAAATTTTGCCCAAAAGACAATCAATTTGGAGTGTGGAAATAAAAAAATTCGCGCGAATTTTCTTACTTTCAAATTGATTCTCTTTTGGACAAAATTTTTTCCGCTCGCTTCGCTCACAATCTAACCAAATCGATCTTGAATCATTTTTATCATTATATCCTCAATCGAAATAAAAAAAAAGATGCTCAGAATGAATCATTGACATGCAGCATCTGCTAATTTTCTATGCATTACAGGATGTGTAATTGTGTAGTGGTTACTTTTTCAAATAGAACGAAACAGTAGCAGCTTAGAAAAATTATTTGCTCGACAACTAAAATAAGCTATGATATTAATCAAAAAGATCGGGCGATTTTTCATTATTTTCAGATATGATAATTTCATGAAATTGTGAAGCTTAAACAACTCGAAGGAAGATCTTTTTCTCGAAGCGAATAAGACCCCAAGTGTCCCAGCAAGGAGACGTCTTATCTTATATATAAAATTCTTATGCCACAGTTTTAGTGTTTTACTCCTCCGAAACGGCTTGACCGATTTTGATATAAGATAGATATAAGAACAGATTCATAACTAATTTTAACACATCTAAGTGTTAAGGATGGTTCACCCAATCATTTTTTTTTTTTTATTTTTTGTTATTTTTTTATGGTGCGGAATTTAAAAATACATTTACTCCTAAATTTGTATCTTCCCACCACATACCCATATGTACCTTATTTTAAGGGAATGTTGGTAGTTCTGTAGATGGGTTTTAAGTATTTTTAACGAGATCGACGAAGCTGATGATGAAATATGACCAGGGTAACGGGTAGTGGCTTAGGGGGTAGCACAGATAGGTACAGGATAGTGGGAGCAGTGCAGTGTAGCATGTAGCGGGTATCAGATTGCGGGTAGTGGGTAGCGGGCAAAGGGTACCGGGTAGAGTGGTATCGTTGTAGCTGATAACGGGATAGCGGGTAATATAAATAAATGTATAAAATAGCTCTCATAGGCATCCAATTTTCTCTCATCTGTTATGTGTTTTTTGAGACTCACACTGCTTGCATTTATGTTGAAGTGGTTGAGCTTTAAGACGTAGTCTGCAATGGCAGAACTTTGATTTTTATTTTGTTTAATGTACGCACAGTGTTCTTTAAATCTCTTTTCTATAGTTCTTTTGGTTTGACCATAGTAAACTCCTTCACAGTCACCACATTTGATTGCATATATGCCTGATTTTTTCATGTTGTCAATTTTGTCTTTTGTTGACCCGAGTCAGTTTTTGAGTTTTGTTTTGCTTGAAAAAACCAATTGAATATTATGTTCTCGGAAATTTTTTGATATTTAGTTGGTTATTTCATTGCAAGAAGTGGGTAGCAATAGCGACGTCAATAAATTCTTTATGAGTTATTTGATTAAGTTATTGAAGCCAGTGGAGTGAAGACAACCCATGCATAAATGTCAAGTAATGTAAAAAAAGGATGATGTTGATAATAACTTAAGTAAAATGTGTTATGAAATTTCAAATTTAATACCGCCAGTCCACAGAATTGCAAATTTGTTTTGATATAAGATAATTTAACCAATATATATTTTACCAAAATAAAATTAACAAGATTTCACAGGAAATCTTAAGTTAAATGGATTAAACTGTTTTTTTTTTACAATCAAGAAAACGTAACATTCCAGAGTTTAATCTGAATTTGAGAATGCAGCTTCCAATGAAGAAAATTTAGAACGAAAATTAAGAATAAAAGTCCTAAACCTAAACCTTTTAATAAGCCGAAGTGTACTTCGGCTTATTAAAAGGTTCGTACTATTTAACAACGAGCAAGACACTTAAAAAAGACAAAATACGGAATTGTGTACGTCTGTGAGCTGGGTGTGCGAAGATTTTGTTGTGAGACAAAGACGTTTGGGTAAAATCAAACCATTTTTATGCCTGGTTTTGGTGTTAAGGTCGGTGTAATGTGAATGGCCGAATGCCACACCGGTGTCAATATACCGGTGTACACACAAGTGTCTCGTGTAAGTGCCCAAAACAATAATTGGGTCAATTCACTAATGAGTTCAATACCTAGGCAACTCATTCTGATTGGCCAAATACAATTAAGAATTGAGTTGGAATTTCCCCTCCGACACTTGGTGAAAAGTCTCGACTTCAAAGGTAGTTGACAGAATTTTGACATTTTACAATCAGGTGTTAAATAAGAAATAAAAGGTTAGAATAAGCAAAACAACACAAAAAAGCAGTCTGTGAAAAAATTCATAGTTAGCTGAATTTTTGTATACACCTTTACTAGGGTGTTCGGTTTTGTTATGAAAGTGTGAAGTAGAAAATTGATAACGTGCCGGCTAAAAATGTGATTGAGGTCAAAAGGGCACGAAATTCAGTCTATTTTCTTTCTTCAGAAAGCGACTAGAATGTACTCATATTATTTAAGTACCTTGATAGCGTATATAAAAATCAGCTCACTAGGCATTTTGCTGCAGATAAATTAAACTACTGTAATATTACATTTTTCATAATATGACAATATGCGTTCGACTAGTTTGCATCCACAAAGGTAGTTAAATTTAGTTATGTAGTGAATACATAAGTGAATGCGCCCATTAATATGAGCATCCTTATCTTTTTAAGAAGTTAGTTACCGTTTCATACAACGATATCATAAAATTATTTATTATAAAGAAGAAAACAAAGAGAAAGACGTGCACGGGTTATTTGAAGTTCTATTTAAAGGACCCTTTTTATAGTTAAATGTTATAAAAATGAAAATATCGTTTGTTCTTTAAATATTCCTAATAATTTAGTCCTTTTCACTAAATATCTATCTGATACCTTGGACGCTGGTGACCAAGTAGATGTGGTGTTTACCGATTTTGTTAAGGCATTTGATACGGTTTCACATGAAATTTTATTGAGAAGATTATATTCTTTTGGGATCCATTCTAATTTCTTAAAATGGATTTCTAACTATTTAAAGAATAGAAAACAAAAAAAGTTAAACTTGAAAATGTTTATTCAAGAATTATTGAGGTGTCATCTGGCTTTCCCCAGGGAAGTCATTTGGCTCCATTGTTGTTCAATATCTTTGTAAATGAAATTCCATCGTTGTTGAAATATGCATCCTGCTTAATGTATGCTAATGATTTGAAGATATTCTTACGTGTTAATAACTTTCAAGAATGCTATTTGCTTCAAAATGACTTAAATGCTATAGTGGATTGGTGTGATCGTAATTGTATTGGCTTAAATGTTAATAAATGTCAGTCTTTCTCTGTTTATCGCAAGAGAACTCCTCTTAAATTTGATTTTTAAAAAATATATCTTATCTATGGTCAAAGATCTTGGGGTAATGTTTGATTCCAAATTGAATAACATATACACCATAGAGATTATATTGTTGCTAAAGCAAATTCAATGCTTGGATTTCTTAAGCGAAATTGTAAAGAATTTTCTAATCATTAAATCTGCTTATGTGTCTCTGGTACGTCCGTTATTGGAGTATTGTTCTATTATGTGATGTCCTACATATGCCTCTTCTCATGAGAGATTAGAACGCGTTCAAAAATCTAACACAAGATTTGTTGTTAAAAACTCAATTGGAGGTTGAATGAAATGCCAGCGTATTCAACAAGGTGTTCATTGATTGGATTACAGTCTTTAGAAAGTAGACGAAATATTAGTTGTTTTATGTTCGTCCATGATGTCTTTTCTTACGTATTAAATGTCCTTATCTCTTAGAAGAATTTAAAATACATATAAGCTCCTGAAAGGCGGGTTATTCGACAGAGGTGTCTTTTGCATCTTCCTCTTCATGTTTTTAGATATGGGCAAAATGAACCCATTTCAAAATGTATTAATTTGTTAAATTTCAAATGTATAGCCTTAGATTTGAGTGAAGACAAAATATAGCTTAAACTAAAATTAATTGATTTATTTGTATAAGATAAGTCAATTTTTCAGAAAATTGCCCCTCCCGGCTAAACGGGTTTTTTTCTTATATCAACTCAACCTACACGCTCTAGCTTTTTGGCACAACGCTCGTGAATCACCCTGTATATATACTAATTTAAAAAGAACTTAGGTTTAAAGAATTTTGTATCTGTTAGAGTTAATTCTTCGAAGATAAATAAATAAATAAATAAATAATAAGACACAAAAAAACAGAATTGAAAATAAGGAGTAAGCTTAGTTTATCTTTATAGGACGAGAAGCATTCCGTCTTCATAAAGACCCCGTAAGATTTAGTTCAATAAGACAGATAAGTAGTTTACAAATACAATTCTGTTTTCTAGCTGAATTAGTTATCTCTTATCTATAAGTTAAAACTGAAAGAGAAGTAAAAACAAGAATGCGTCGTTGTTTTGTTACGCAGAAAGTCTTTATTCGAATGTCACTCGTGCCTATGGTGTTTTATCTCATCGTCATCTTAATATCATCTACAGAGCAGATGAAGAATATAAGTCAGTCACGAAAAAATGTGCTTCTATACTCCCGTCCACTCTTTTCATACGCGTTCAAAAATTTTTGAAGTCACTCAATTTTTATTTGTTCACACATTTTTACTTCGAATGTGAACAAATATTTGTTATGAGAGATTAATTTAAAATGGAAAATTGCGACGTTGCTTTCGAGACTATTTGGTTGTATTTAGGTTTAAATAAATAATAGTTATAAAAACACAAACCAAGATATTCCATTATCAAATTCGAAACCAAATGATGGTATTTGGACTTTTAAATTATATTTAAAAATTTAAAATGCATGCCGTTAAGATAAAAATAGATGAACAAACTGCCCCTTTTTATTTGTGCTCTGCACATTTGTTGAAATGATAGTAAAGTTTTATCTAAAGGCGGACTGACGAATAATGTGAAAAAGGTAAAACTCTTAGGGGAAGGGGGTGGTTAGCGAAATAGATTTTGTGTGATCTTATTTGAATGTGTTAAAGTTTTTGGAAAATCTACTTTTCGTTGATTTCAGTTTCAAGGAATAATTTCTCGATAGGGATAACCCATACCTATATTATTTATTATCTGTGTTTTTAGGTTAATTAATTTACGAAACATTAACCTTTGGTTTACTATTTTTGTTTTTTTCGTAAATAAGATCTTTATTAGAACTCAATAAAGTGGAAAGTATTAGATTTACATTGTATTATTTATTTTTTCATTGGCGGTTGGGTGTTGTAGGATCTGGGGGCATATGCTGTATCTTTTCCTACACACTAAGTGCTTACTTTACCTCCAAGTGGTAACCACCCGGTACTAGTTATATCACTAGATAGGTATAAATTGCGAAACTTGTAAGAGCGAGTGCAAAACGGAGAAACAGAAGCACTTAACCAACGACCCTAAAAATTTGGACTTTAGTGCGAGACGCTAACAACTCCTCCACAGTATAAACCTAAGAAGTTGTGAGAGAGATAGTAGCCTCGGATAATGACCCGCCTCTTATGGTAACCAGACACGGGACGACAACGGACTATGCATTGAGGGTTTATACCCGGAATGTAAACTCTACACTCCAGGTGCAACTCAAAAACTTGAATCTGTCCTCACGCAGTATAAGGCAAACATTACCTACTGCTATCCAGGAAATATTTATGATGGATAGGATCAGGGACAATTTAAAGACAAAATTGCGGCATTTAATACAGCTGTCATCAAAGAATGCACATATTTGGATGTGTATTCGTCGTGGGAAAACGGTTTAGATTGAAAGTCATGGATTTCAAGCCAATAAGTGATCGCCTGGCTGTAATCCGCATCAAGGCCACACTACAAAACATCAGTAAAATATGTGCACACGCCACTATACCGATGATGCTGAGGAGTCTAGCAAGGAGGATTTTTACGATCTCCTGGATAGAGCCTACGGAGCCTGTCCAGAGTACGACGTCAAAATCGTATTCTGAGATTTCAATGCAAAAATCGGAAAGAAAGACATCTTTGGCGGATAAGTTGGAAAGCACAGCCTCCACAAAGTTGAGACAGAAAACGGCTTCCGACTTATCGACTACTAGGTTTCCAAGACGAAAGATCTACACAGCATCCTGGCGTAGGATCAAAATTAATGAGATCAATTTTATCAATAACGGTGGCGCATTGAACAGGGCCTAGGGCAACAGCAAGCTTAAATCCGTAACTGCTCGTCTGGCGAATGGTTTTAATTTTTTTTGGTTTGTATTATAATCTTCACTTCCATTTAATTTGGGAATATGTACCTATATGCATTCCATCTTTATGTTGCTTCAATATAAACTTTGATCTAATCACAAATCCTCGATTTCAAAATGTAAACACACACCCTTTTGACAGATCAACATTTTCAACTCATTTCCTAGAGATGAGTTGGGAATAGTTACGAATCGTAAGTATTCAACACATTAATAATGCTGCAATTTGTGTTTCCGAAATCCGAACGACAAATAGTTGACGATAGTTAAGTGTTTTTCTGTTTTCTAAAAATTTGTGTTTTTAATAACAAGGCTGTCAGTAAATTTGAAAAGACTATTATTCGAGCTACATGTAAAGTTTCAGATTTTTAATATCAACCAATCTGCTTGTAACTTGATGTTGATGGCGGAAGTGAGTAAATGCTGTGTTGATAATACCTTTCGAATGAATATACAAAGATATCAAGACAGTATCACCTAACAGCATCTAACTGAAATCTCAGAGACCTCTATGAGTATACATAATTTTGGATTCGATTTCTCATACTCAGCCGATTCGACGTTATTAACGTATAAACAACAATTTGTAAGGTAACCGTAGATATCTCATTGAGAAGTGAGAATAAAGTTCCACCAAATGAATTTGACTCAGTGAAAGTGACATTGAAATGTCAATGAGATTTTAGGTTGAACTGGCCAATGGCATATTCGTTTACTTTGAATAAAAAGAAAAAGGCCTTTCTAAACATATCACATCGCTCTAAAGCAATGAAATAAATGTCGTTCTTCGAAACATTTTTTGATATTTTTATGGTTATTAGCCGACATGTTCATCACAATCATTGAACAGGTTCAAAATATTTAAATTCTATTTAACATGGCAAGGATTCCTTGTTAAACAATGTAGAATGTAGAAAATTTAAAATTAACGCCATGATCTGAAAAATCTTGGAATTCCAACAGTTTAATTTTCTTGAAATTCGATCGTATTAATATTGTAATTAAGGTTGTATCCGACACTCTTGTGACTGTTTGTTTTATGAACAGCTATTCAATACACACTTTGAGTTGCTTTTTTTGCATTGGAATTGGCTAAAATATGTCACGATATCAAAACGTGAAAGTCCAATTTCTTTATAGACATCTACGTACATTATACATGTATTTATTTTCAAAAAGTGTAAACAAAAACATTTTGCGAACATTGGACCATTCAATATGTTTGCCAAAAATATATTTCTTCCATGCCCAATCATATATATGTCAATTCAAATATTTTGACAAACTTTGTTGCTGTTATTGCTATGTGGAAATTTCCCTCAAAAAAACATTGTCGTAAAGCTTTCTCTCTACATTTTATTTAGCAGGCGGTCATCACCGTTTAGCCTTTATCTTTGTTTATAAAAGTTTTCACATGGTCAAATACCTTAAAAAGAAAATTTACGATACCTACCTCCTATTTTTTTTTGTTTTTGATTTTAAATAAAACTAAAAGTCACTTACCGTAGCACAAAAATATCAGAGACAAAACATTTAAATAGTCGATAAAAAAATAAAATTTGATACAATTTAAATTCATTAGCATAATAATGTTGCTTTTGGTGGTTGAATTAATATTAAGGCCTTTATATGCTAAAGATAAGAATTAAGTATTGTATTTATAGATTTATGAAACAAAAAGTTGGTCTGCCTTTTCTGTCAGCCGGTATATGTACTTGTATATTTATATACCGTTTTCTGCCAAACAATATTTTGTATTTTATTTTATTTCTGTTTAATTTTGAAATTTAAATTTAAGAATAATTTTAATAGTCAAAATTGGGTGAAAATTATAGTTCGTTGAATGATAAAACGACGCTTGGTAAACATTTGCTTATAAGATTTTTAGGAATAGTTTCACATGTAAAAATTACTACGAGGTTTGAATTAAGAGAAAATAAGAAAACATTTTTGATAACCTGCAATCACAACACAATAGGTGTTCGATGAGTCTTTAGCTTGTCTAGGGAATGCCGAACCTTCGAAGTTAAACTTGAATTTTTTATTGAGTGAGTCCCAGAGCGCACATAGAAGAGATCTTATGTTAGAACTTGAAGTTTAAGCATTTAATGCTTAACGCAGATATTCTTGCGCATTAATCGGGCATTTCAGTTTTAATTGAATACCAAAATATACAAGAACAAAATGCAAAAGAACAACAATGCATACAAACAATTTCGAGTGCAATTTTATTAGCAACTGCAGTCGCGGCGTGACGAAAGGACCATGAACTTGGTTTTTCTCAAAACGTCAGTAAACGTTACAGATGCAATTAGCATCAGCAAAATAAAATAAAACATTATTATCTGGCTCGGATATTAAAGAAAGAATGAGATAGGAAATTGACTTTTGTTTTACCTTCCCAATCCCACAAATAGCATGAGATCTGTTTTTTTCTGTTTTCACAGTTCCTTTCTGTTTGTTTTGAATTTTCAAAAGAAATAATTATATCGTATTATTCAGTGGACATTCAACAGTCAGAAAAAAACGTTGACCACAACCTCTGTCTTCAATTCGTCATGTAAGATATAAATAATGATATATTTAGATACCTAGACCTACATAGATATATGTAGTTAACGTTGGATTGGAATCAGTCAATAAGTATATAACACCCTTTACGTTCATATTGTATCAGATTGTTCAATGCTTAAGTTTTGTTTTATTGGCACTGTCAGACTCTTTTGAAGATAATAGAAACATACAACTTTTAAAAATAAATTTTAATCATACTTTTTTCGATCCTTTATTTATTTTAAATGAATTTCGTATTAAAAGGTCTTGATTTTTCATAATTTACAGAAAACAAAATACATAAATACATTTCTATAAATTGTTAAAATGGGTATGAACACGTTTTGTTGATCTAATAATAAAATACCTGTTATGATGACCTTTAGGGTGAAGACCTGCATAGTTATGGCTTACAGTAGGCAAGGTGTGTTTTTAGGCAGACAAATATTCAAATAGGTAGTATTAATAATAATCATTGAACTTAAGAGATATTCGGCAAGTTGAACTATCAAATCTATTTGATTCTTAGTTCAAAAACTTGAACAGGGTTGTAGTTTTTGCATTATACATATATTTTATCGATGGGGAAGTTTCGAATCATGAAAGATATTTTCACTTATTCCACGGCATTCCATAATCTTCTTCAATTCTCAAAATTAAAAAAAAAAATGATAATTATTAAGTTCTTGATTCCCACTTCCAATTTGAAGATTTTTTTAAAATTTACCAGAATGTAAAGTAACAATCTTCCATATTAATGTCTCATTGTTAGAAAAGAAAAAAATATAATTGAGGATTTAAGAAAATATACGAGTAACTAATGCCCAATTTGATAAACAAACACTAAAACGCTTATATCAAAACTCTTTTTAAATTTTATCAGACCCTTAAAAAAAAGGAATATAACTAATAATGAGTAGGGAAACTCTTTTGCAAATGTAGTTGGCACTACTATAATCACTAATTTTCGAAAAAACACATAACAAAAATGCCATAAGTGAAAATAGTTAAATCAATTTCTTTTTTAAAACTGCCTGCGCAAAAAGAAATCACCGCACGTTCATCACTTGTTTTTTTCCCTTTTTCCTTTTTTTTTTAAATTTCAAAGGCTTGATTGTCATAAATTGTGAAAAATATTATTCGATAAAATCAAAACCGGATCTGACTGTCAAAAAAGCTTACATATGTTGTTTCCCTTTCCTTCCTACAATTTTCTCATTGGCATCTATTCCCCATATCTGTGTGAAAATATGTGTGAATCAACAGATGAATTTTTCTGAGTTTCCCTACTCATTAGGTCCGTTTGTGTACTTTTTGGGCAGTTTGTGTAAAAACTGTCAAATTTCGAGGAGTGGGGATAAATTTCTCAGAAAAAAAAAATGTGCACAAAAGTAAACGTCAATTTTTTTTGTGAGCAAGTGCTCAAAACATGAACACGATGAAATGTCAAAACTAATAGAAAAAAAAAAAATTTACATAACTTACACAACTGCCACAAGAAATTTTTGTGGCTAAAACCGGCAGATAGGGGAAATATTTTTCTCCTCCAAAAGTGACAGATTTTACGATAAGTGGCAGTAAACGAACGAAAAAGTGGGAGAATATGGCAGTTTTGGGCAGTTTAAGGGAGTACACGAACGGACCTATTATTTGATATACTCTGCTTAAAACTTTTATGTGGAAAGTTCTGTCAAAATTGACATCATGTGAAAATTGTGTGAGAACAAATGAAAAAGCATTATATTTTAAGATATTCAATGATTAATTTAAAGGCATTTAAAACATCCAATTTTAAGATTTAAACCCTTCTTCGTGAAACTGGCCATAAAACAATTTCTTTACTAGTCAAAATTAAGCGTGATAAGAACATATTTTTTTGACAACTATAACGATATGTACAAGGGCGTAGACAGCATTTTTGTCATGGGGGGGGGCAACATTTTTTTTTCACACGTTGAATGAATGTTCTTTTTTGTTATTAAAACATGAGAATATTTATATATTATATTTTGCATATATATATTTCTAATTTAAATCTATGCAAGTGCCAAACGGCCGGCGTGGATCTTCAGCGAATCGATACAAAGCTTTTTCCACGTAATTTTTTTCATTATCTTGGACCATTATCCTGTGGACACTCAGGATACATTATTCTGCAAGTTAACGTATTCCATCAATTGATGCAATTAATAAATGACCAATTTATTTTAGAGTCCTTTTCTTACCATTCAAACCATATAGTAAGAAATAATCTTTTTGATTCGTTAGTAGTATTTATAAAACAACACTTATGTTTATAAATATGTTCTATGTACATGTTCTGGTATTCATTGTTTTCTTTATTTGTTATGTTTCAAAAATGGATTTTAGTTTTTGGGAAAGTTCACTCGGTCGTATACTTATTATTTTCAGAAGAGAGAAGAGGAAACGTAATCGATCTTTCTTACGAAAACTATTTGAGCAACAAAATTAATTTTGAGGCAAAACTTAGCAACAAAATATGCCGTTAGTTTCATATCTCTAGCTGCATTAATTCTAATTTGGTTCTGCTAGAGTAATATTACGCATAAAAGTCAGTTCTTGCGGTACAAATTAGCAACAAAATAACTGAGAGTTTTCTGTGCTGGTTTATGAAATGGTTCTGCTATCTTAATAGACAAGTTTAATTGACAAGGTTTTTAAAAATGTTGAATTCTATCTTTGTTTGAGGCACAAGTTGATATGTTTTATTATTCGCTCATAGTGTTATATTTTACACATCAATTAACTATAAAATGTGTCCATTTTTGTAAATAGTATTTGTTTTATTTCATGTCTCCCTTAGCTAGGCCTTATAACCCGCACCTAACTTAGTCGACATTGTCTTGGTTAACGTGAAGTAATTCAACCTTCTCAGTTTCAAGCTTTCAAAAATATTATGCCTGCGCCCTTGCCTACTTATAATAGAAAATACAGATTGAAAACTTTAGAAACATATTATCATGTTTCAACTATATAACTAATTATTAATTGTTAAGATTTATTTTCAAATTTAACTCTCAAGTTATTATCTGTGCTTCTAACTAGGTGGCGACATTCAAAAATGCCAACACCTAATGGCTTATAAGCTGATTCCACTGGATCTAATCGGACGCGAAGTAGATTAAAACAAATCTCGACTTTTCTGCGATAGATAGGGTAGATGAAAACGTAGAATCATACTACACTAGCCCGCGACTTAATCCGCCTCTACCTCATCCACCGGCCAGAGGTGCGTCTTCGACTTATGCATAACTCCGGCATGGGAATTTTGTTGCAAAATTATTTTTAAACAGTGGACTCTCTAAATCGAAATTGTTCTTAACTCGAAGCCTTCATATATGTACAATTTTCCCCGTTTTAGCTACACTTTTCACTGGTACTTTGCTCTTAATATTCGTAAGTTATTATAGCGCAACGTTGTATAGCTAAAACCCTTCCTCGATAAATGGTCAATACAAAAAGAATTATTCAATTTTATTTATAAGTTGCTAGAAAAAGCGCGTTCAAACAATCAGAAAAATGAATAATCTGTTGCCGTTTTTTTAAACATTTTCCACCGATTCCTATTTGTTATATAGCCTTAGTCCTTCCATAATTAATGAACTATTCCACACAAAAAGAATTGTTCGATTTGATTGAGTAGTTCCTGAGATCAGCACGTTCAAGCAGAAAACAGATGACTTCAAAAATGAATATTTTTTGCCATTTTTTTCCACATTTTTTACTGACGCTTCGCTCCTATTAGTCGCAGCGTAATATTATATAGCTTCAAGCCTTCTACGATAAATGGACCATTCAACGTTAAGAACAATATTAGAATTGTTCAATTTGCTTAAGCAGTTCCTGAGTAAAGCGCGTTTAAACGCATAATAATCAACATTTTTTGCAGTTTTATCCACATTTTCCACTGATTCCTATTGGTCACAGCTTAATGTTAAGTAGCCTGAGGGCTTCCTTGATTAATGAACTATCCAACACAAAAAGAATTATACCATTCAAACTAGTAGTTCTAGAGATTACGTTATCATCTTCTAATATGTACCCTAAATCCCTGAAAAGTTGAGATTTGTTCTTAATTTACTTCACTAAATCTCGTGATTAGCGTCAGTGGAATCAGCATATTACACTCTCCAAGATTTCTTTTAGTGCGTGTAAAAATTTAGGGGACCTTCTATCTTATGCCCATGCCCAACGACTGAGTTAAGAAGCATTTTTCCTCGGCAAGTATTCAAATTTCCCCGCAAGAAGCTGTAAACATCAAATATAAAATAAAAATTTTTGTCAACGCATATAACCATTTCGCCACAGGTACTATACATGCACATTAGTGCTCTTTATTCTGACCAGGTACCCGAAATAATATCCGGGTACCCGGGAACCCGAATTATTCATTATTACCCGGGTATTCGCATGGTGTTCGAGTACCCGGGTACCCTGGTACTCGAATATACGACCGTTATATTTCATTATTTTTTTCGGGTACCCGGGTATCAAGAGCTCTAATACACATATATGCACAGTGTTTTTTTTTTCAGATTAATAATTAGGTTCAACATAAAATATACATATAAATCATCCATATACTTATGATGTGTTTCGGCTCATAAAATGCTAACGCTTTCGTCATTAGAAATTAAAAATAAAAATCTCACAACATTCTATAGTGTTGCTCTTAAATCCGAAAAAAATTTGAGAAAATACGTGGTTCTCGTTGATTAACCTACACAGCTTATCTAGTCTATGTATCTTAATTTTATCTTAAACACTTATCATTCAAGCAACTTAATATAAATACTTAGACAGTTTTTTAGGGACTCGACAGATTTTGGTTTAACATATTTCTCAGACTGAAAATCTTAAAAAAATAAAATAAAATTTATTAAATTGAGTTTGAGAAATTAAGGTTATTCCACTTCATTAACGTGAAATGTTGTATTGGTTTTCGTACCAAAATCTCTTATAAGTCAGATAGAATTCGAAACCATATGTACCTACAGTGTGCGACAAAAAGGGGAGAAAAGCCCTTTTTCATTGCAATTTACCGAGAAAGGTATAGTTATTCGAACCTGGTTCCGTAAGTAGGTACCTAATTGAAGGTGATAAGAGGATCCGCTTCTGGGTCTTAAAAGTGTTCGTAACTGATAGATGTAAGGAACGACAAAATCATTTTAATTTAAAGACTAAAATCAATTTTTAAGGTATGTAGGTAAGGAAGTTATCCGAAAAAAAATGCATGCTTTTTGGATGAAAGTAAGGCCGTTAAGCACGTTGGGTAGATATTTAAGAGGCCTTTGACAGAGTTAATTTGTGAGGAATTAAAAACAAAACGTAGAAACATATTGCTGAGACAAGCGGGTTGTGCATTAAAGCGGGGAGTCAGAATTACTGTATTTTCTAATTTCAAACGAAAATTCAGTATTCCAATTTTCACAAAATTAATATTTGTAAAATCATCTCCAAGGAAGCGATTCCTTAAAAAAAGGAGAATAATATTGAAAAAAAGCTTAAGGTGCAGTTTTGTTCAGTTAATATGCCTCTTCTCAATGAAAAATTGAGAGATCGCCTGTCCTCTTTTTCGAGATATTTACTATAGAAACTTTGAATAGATAAAATATATGGGTAGATATACAGGGTGATTCACGAGCGTTATGCCTAGAGCACGTAGGTTGAGATGAGACGAGGAAAGATTCGTATGAGAGCGGTGGAGGGTCCATTCCTCCCCGTTAAGTGGGGTTAAGCCGGGAGAGGCAATTTTACTGAAAAAAAATATTAAAAATAAACGGCTTAGTTTACAACACCGTGCTTTACCTTTCTAGAAAGCAAACAAATTCTTCTCTACTTATGTTTTTAAATTATATTGTTTTAACGAATAGTTCTAAAAATATTAATTTTGAAACTCATAATTTTGAAAAAAAAATAACAAAAAAAACATGTTTGAACTAATTTTTTTTTCAAAATTGTATGTAACTAAGTACTAATTTTGTTCTAAAAATTTAATTTCGTTTTTAATTTTTTTTCTTTAATTTTTAGTCGAAACAGAAACAGGATGCAAAAGTGTCTTTTTGTTTTTGTGAATAAAAAAAAAAAACCAAAACCTGAAGGTAAATAAAAGGCATCAAATAATGTATGATGCTTTTATTTACGTTGCCTTTTATTTACCTTTATTTTGCTATTTTTTTCTTCTTACAAGAAAAATTGCGGTTTAATTATCTTAAGCTCCTTAGCGGGTAGAACCCTTCGCCGGCTGATTATGCCCCCAGGTATAATAAGAAAAAATTGAGTCCTCATAAAACTCCAATGAAAAACAAAAAGTTAAAGAAAGGTTAGCGGTTCATAAATTAATTGAATTAAAAGTCCAGATAGGTAAACATAAAAACAAGATTTTCTTAGAAAAAACATTTTTTTTTTAATTTCTCAAAAACGAACAGACATATTTGAATCCTGTTTTATGTTTTCGACTGAAAATTAACAACGACATTGAATTTTTAGGACAAAATCAGTAGGTACTTTTCTTGATAAAATTCTGAAAAAAATTAGTTCAAAAATGTTTTTTCTTATTTTTTTTTTTCCAAAATTTTGAGTTTGAAAATTTATTTATGTATTTTACACTATTCGTTAAAACAATTTAATTATCAAAACGTATTGCTAAGCAGGATCGAGGCCATTGGGTTTTAATATTTTTTTTTTTTACAAAATAAGTCAACTTTTCAGAAAATTTGCCCTCCCGGTTAAAGGGGGGGGGCGGGGGGAATGGAATCCCTCCCCGCTTCCATACGATTTTTTCTTTTCTCAACTCAACCTACACGCTCTAACTTTTTGGCACAACAAATTAATCTATGTACCTTTCATCAATTCGTTATCCAAAAACCAATTAAACAAATCACTAATAGATAGGCAGCAGAGCAAAACTTGTTCTCAAAAGCATATAACTTTTCTTAATTACACATTTCTTGTATTATGAAAATGCTGGTAGGCAGAGTAAACCCTTGGAAATACGTTTGTATATCTATAATCTATTTAAATACTATGTATTTTAAAAATCTTTTTCAATTTGAATTCATATTAGCGCATATGTTCTTCAACACTCTTTTAATGCCAACAAGCTTAACCAAGTTAAGCGTAAACATAATTCAATTTGAACTTTTTATGATTTCGCATTCTTCTGTATACTCAATAATTCGCTCAAACTTACCACTTCTTTGGTCTTAACAAAACCGATTATTTGCCTTCAATTGATATGTTTTAATTTGCACGTTTTCGTTTTCATAAAAAAACCAATTAAAAAAAAAAAAACTTGAATTATTCAAACCGGCTATGTCGCTTCGTTCTCAATTCACAAAAATTAAATGATAACAGGTTGATCTCTTATTTGTAAATATTCAATTCGTACAAAATTGTTTTTTGCACTCCAACACCGTCAATGAGCAACTCAGCAATTTGTCATCAAAAATAGCGATAAAAAGGGTTCTCATTTTATAATTTTATTCAAAACACGGAAGTCAAGCTCCAAACAAAAAACATTAGAACTAAATTAGTAAGAGTGTAGCACCTCGACACGATGTCACTTATAATTGTAAGCCAATAGTCATACGACTTTTTTTTACAACTTTTTAATACACATCCGCAGAGAAATAATCTTCTTGTCTAAATATCTTTGATGCAAAGGGTAGAACAAAACTGAAGTACGTTATTCAACATCTCATAAGACTTTGGCACTGATTTGGTGTTTGTTGGCAAACATACAAAAGTCTGATTTGATTTAATATCTTCGAGATACATGAATACTCGTATGTCATCAAAGTCCACCAAACTGTTCGTTATTTTACTATTAATATTAAAAAAAAAATGTAAACTTAAGTTCGGTGGTCTGTGTTTATCACAATAGTAAAACAAAAATATATTCAGACAGACGTTGAAAATGACGGATTCGATTTTTATGAGATAAAAGCACAACGTTCTGCATCTACCTCTTTCAAGATCGGTGGCTGCTTAAAGACTGCGGCACTTTATAATCGTTTTAACTATATAAAGTGACGAGGAGCATACATTCTGCTGTTTGTACACACGAACGATCGAAACAACTGATGGCCCAAGTGATTCACCGGTGCCGGTTCTACTTTTTTCTTTGCTCACACAAGTTCCCTTGCGATTGTGTTTCTCCTTTTTTTGCCGATTTATACGACGCGACACACGAGAGTGTCGTTTCCTATCGCTCGTTCGGTGATGCAACGTAATAGCTAAAGACTGCAGGAATTAATAATAATTGTACTATGTGTTTTGTGACGCTGTACAGGTCAGAGAGTTTTTGAAAAAGGAATAGGAAAAGAATGTTTTGTAAGTTCACAAATATTATATACAGTGGGGTATTTTAGAAGAAAATGTTTTTTATTAAATATTTCAGTTTATAATCTGTTTCACAAAAACACATCTTACATTTAGTATTGCATCTTGTATTTTAGGTAGTTAATGAAATAAAATAATATTTATTTTATTTTAACATTTTGTCATTGTTACCTAGATAATGAATACCCAAAAGGGATACAGAGGTGGATTATTCCTTTTCATTGTGACAGATAAAGACCCCATAGGAAACGTTGTCTTGTCAGTTCTTCTTCTTAACCACAGACGTTATTCGGTGAAAGATGAACTACAAAGTAAACTTTCGCTTAAGATATAAAAGAAAATGCACATCCCTAATACTCTATTACTTTACACATATACGAACTATTATATGGACAGTTTTGCATTTGTACTCTAGATTTTGATCAAATTTAACTCTATAAGGTTGTAACAAAATAGATCTTTCGACCCTCTACTCGTCGTAGAACACACTTACAACCCCATACCTACAGGCTTATGAGGCTGGTTCGGGCACCGGCTTGTGCTCGTCGGATGGGGCGCGGTCCTTTTTGAAGTCGAAGCACTGGACTGTTATCACGTACTGCCACCATGCCTATTTGGAAGTACATAAAATGAATGGGGAACCCGATTTAAAAATTTTAGGGGAGGGGAGACTCCAGCTGGTGCTGGCCCTGAGAGATATTCCTACCCACGCATTGTTTCGATACCACCATTGCTACCACTTACCTCCAGTTTGTGTTGGTACCCCTAATCCCGAAACCACCTTGTCCTGCCTTTCCCTTACCATCCAAGCACACATCTCATCAATCAAGGAAAAATAAGATAAATAAAAGAATTTAACCAGGAAAACATTTATTTATTTATTATTGACTAGCTGACCCGACAGACTTCGTACTGCCTCAATCAATATAAAAACGACCTAGACTTTTGTAGCCCACTTCAATACTATCCGTTACTCTCTCCCCGCTTCTCCACTATCTCTACACGCTATCCCGTTATACCCAGTTAACATGCTACCCGCTACCCCACTACTAGCCACCCCGCTACTCACTACCCAATACTTACACACGCTGCCCTCTTAACCAGTAATCGCTTTCTTACTACCCACTACCCACTATTCTCTAGACGCCATCCCGTTATTAGAATATGAGCCATTTCGGGCACCATGAAATTTGTCTAAAAATTGAGAACAGCGCTACCTACCGGGTCCAATTTAGAAACAAAACCTGTCTCGGATGGACTTTGGGAGGAGTAGGGTCACAAACAAACGCACAGGAGAATTATATATATATAAGATTATAAAAAAAATGTATTCCTATATATGTTATAAGCTATAGTTAATATGTTTAGTGAAATAAGTTTTCTTTAAGATAAGTAAAAAAATAAATAAAAATATAAATCTTTATTCTTAAAAATTTCCTTTTCCCTTTTCTTTGATCCTCGTGGACTCAAAAATTCTTTAAACTTTTCTAATAAGTTTGTACTTTGTTTTCTGTTTTTTTTTTTTTTTTTCAATATAACATACCAACTTTTATACGAATTTTTATAGTAAATTTAAAATCTTGTATTATAAGAAACAAGTTATTTGTATTTATGAAATTCACTTACTTGTAAGCGTTTATACCCCATGCGTAGGTCGCGTGCTTCTCTGGAACTGAAGTGGCTGAAATAGAAGAACCTTTTTCCTTTGGTTTTTTTTATATATTTATTAGTTTTTTCCCTTAACCGGGAACTTTTCCCTTTATTTTCTTACATCTTCTTAAGTTGGCCGTTTATAGTTTTGTAATAAGGTACTAAGAATAAAATAATTAATTGACCACCTTTATCACCTCTTATTAAAATAATATAAAATAATTAAATAATAGAACACAAAATATATAGGGCATACAGTTCTTAAACAGAACACAACCCAAATTATTATGCGCCGCCTCTGTTCCGGTTTCCTCTGGGGAGTCTGGGTTGATATTAAAATTATTATAATTCGGTTTTCCTTTTATTGTTTTAAGTTTTTTTTCTTTTGTATTTTGGGTTGAATTACTATTTTCTTATACTTGGTTTAATTTTATTTAATGTTCGCGCAATTGATTTTTTTTTTCTTCTTATAACTTATTAGTCAACTATCGCGGCACACTGATAGTTGACCAAGTGAAGTGACAGTGACACCCAAATTAACCACTTTTCAATACCTCGATGGTGTGACATCTATGTAGTAGCCGATCCATTGTGCACATACAGCATCCCATCTTTAGTTCAGCTAGCCATTATTATATCATAGAGGACATTATATTACCTAGAGTCCCGACTTCGGTGGTTCGCTCTTCGGTGGTTCGCTCTCTTTCGGCCTACAAGCTGAAATATTCGCATTTATACCTTAAAAGTGCATAAGTGTTAGTTTCCCAATGCATTTTTTATGATGATTAAGTCATTTGATTTTCGTTTCTGATGTTGGTGAATGGTGATCAAAGATCGACCCTAAACGGCTTACGGCCTACAAAAATCCAACCATGGCTCCGCTCTTTGTCGAAGCTTAACAACATTCAATGAAAAGCTTTCTGGCTTACACCATTCAACAACTCCTGAGAGCAATTCCTAGGACCAATCCCAAGATCGCTTTATACCCATTCACAACCTTTAAACCTCACATCAGAATGATCCAGTACGATGACTACGAACAAGTAGCAGTAGCAGATTTGCCGATTTCACATGAAAAGAAGGGTTTTGGTTATTCAATTTCTCAAGCACGCTGAGAGGTGTTCGGTATTGATATTCGTGCTAGATGCTTCTAGCGAAGAGCCCTGAAAGCATTACGAGATTCTTAACAGTGAAATCAATTAATTTAGCCAACAATTGGGAATAATTGTTGCAAATAAGGTCAGAGCAAGAAAGCCGAACTGAATGTTAAGGAACTCACACAGCGACTTAACCAACCAGTAATCGGAATCAGTGCGAAGGGAATAAATCTGGCGAAGGCTTTGCTGGTCATCTGCGAGTACTACGATACACAGAAAAAAAGAATCCGGAGACACTCAAAGCTATATGAGATTATAAATAAAATTGTTGGTCTGAAATTCTTGTTGGCATAAGAACTGTTTTTATTGTAATAAAAATAATAATACAAAATTGTCGTTTTCTCGTCCCGCCTTTAAATCCGTCTTTAGATGTCGGCAACCAAAATGCCATATTAAGCACTATTCACATGAGCACAACCAACCAACGACGAATGAATGAAGAAAAGTGATTTTAGATACGTGTGGAGTCGTATTTCTTTACAAATTGTCAACAAAACGATATAAGTGAAGAATGTTTGATTTGTGATGCATACATTTAATTTGTAATCTCAAATGTTAATAAATTTGAGAAAACAAATTTATTCGTCGCGAAAAGAATAGTAGTTGATACGAACTGCCAAACTCTATTCGCGTTCCACATCATCCACACTCCCAACGAACAAAATGTTGGCGCGCGTCTAACCTCAACAATCGTTCTTGCCTTGTGTTTTGGTTGTTCATTCGCGACGAATTAAAAACTCTCATGTGAAAGAAATGTCAAAATCAACGAATTTTCGTTCATTCGTTGGTCGTCGTTCGTGCTCATGTGAATAGTGCTTTAGTGCACGCCGACCGACGCCAAGATCATTAACTTAGGGTTGAATCTTGAATTGCAAATAAAATGCATCAAACCTTGGCAGTTGGGTGAACGCAAATCCCACAAACGTATAGAGTTTTATCCAAAGACCCGGGAAGGAAGGTATTTTCTAGAAGGGATATACATAGTGAGATAACCTTTTTCGTGTGACCCGGGAAGAAGCGTAGATATTTGTTGTCATGAAGACTCAAGTTTGGCTTGTTCGAGACTCATTAATTCGCAGCATTTTGCACGAGACTTTGAGGTTGATTGATATTTCTGGAGGTCTTCATTTGCTTCGTAAATAGCATTTTTAATGCCTCCTCCGATGTTTTGTAGGAAGCATTTGACCTGTAAATTAGAGATTGTGGAAACAAGGAGCGCATAGCGTACACTCGACAATCTTCAGGACTTTTGAATTTCGCTTATTGAAGAAATAAACTTATCTCTTTTATCAGCGTTTCACCCTCTTTAAATACAATTCGTTGCTTGATTAATCCGCCAGAAATTCGACATGATTTGTTTCGACAAAAGTTTTGATTTCACTTTGAACAAATAAAATCAACAAATTATTTTTTTTCAGACGATTGGCTTCTGTCATATTGGGCCCAGGCAAAAAATTTACCCACGGTTGAAGTGAATATTTGTTTTTTCTTTTTTACTTTCTAAAAGTTTCACGGACACGAAAAAAAGAGAAGATCGTGAGAGTTCACCTCATAGGAGATTTGCGGGTGTTTTCGGAAAGGAACGAAGAAAGTCGGGCTTAAGGGTACCGGATACCGTCCAGAGGACTTAAGTACGTTACTGGAGCACCAGCCCAGACGTGAGAGTTGTACTCAAGGTTTGGACGTATGTAAGTTTTGTTGATGATAGCCAGATCAGAAGGGGAAACAAATTTCTTGCATCGTCTTAAGAAACTTAAACATCTTGTGGAAATTTTGGCGACATCAGTGATGCACATACCGAGAATCTCGAGATGTTCGGTCTCATTGATGCAAGTGCCACTCATGGACACTGGACAGTGGCAGGGGAGGCATATCTTGCTTCAACGATACAAGACAGCATTGAGTTTTCGAAGCATTAAACTCTACACGATTTTGTATTCCCCATTGTACAACGCTGTTTAAGTCAGAGTTTAATGGGCTTATCATATTTTGCCGTTGCAGTATTGTAGGTAGGTGTAAATAAAAAAATATCCAGAAATAGATTTCGGTTGACAAGCTTAGACAGATTTAAAAAAATAAGACTATATGAGTGTCCCAAGTCAAAATAAGAAAAATTGACATATCAAATGTCCGATGTCATCAATAAAAAAAAATAGATCCAAGGTTAGTCCAACACTTTTAACAGGCATTCCGCATCCGGATTTCGGAAATGAAATTAATACAGAATGGAATTTTGAAAACAAGATTTGTACATAATCATACAAAATTTTGAAAAAAAAAATAGTTTACCTTGTGAGAATCCGAAAAAAAAACATAATTCACTTTACAATATATATAGTTATAGACTCATTCAGCCATATTTATAAACAAATCTTAAAGGTTCCTTACCTTTAAAAGCAACCTTTAAGTATGATTAAAGTAGAAAATCCATATTAAAAACGATTTTGAAGATTAAAGCCACGTTACTTAAAGCTCTCTTAACTGAAACGCCAAATTTGTTGTTTAAAGGTTGATTAAATGTTGTTTAAATGTTGATCGACCAGGCGTGAGTGTTGCCGGAGAGAAATTTTGTAGAGTAGTACACCAAACTAAAAATAGTAGTATTTTAAGAAAAATAGTAGCACTAGCTTTAAAAAGCTTTTAAATTTAAGAAAATACATCAATTATCTGTTTAGAAGTTTATTTCTAAGTCAACATAAATAAATTTTTATAAAAAAGTAACATTGTCTTATTAACTAACATTTCTTACAAAATAATGTTTATACATTCTATTTTGAATATACATTTAAAAAAAAAATAATAAGTCTTTCTTAGCTTTTTTGAACAGATCACAATTAATAAATTAAAAATATGTAAATAATTTAGGATGAAAGTGTTGAGTCATTTTATGTGAAATTTGAGTTGACATCCTTCAGATGAAAGTATTAAAAACTTAAATTGTTTACTCATCTGACACTTTTATCGGCTTAAGACTCATGTTTGCCTATAGATAGGTACATATAAAATTTTAAATATTTTCACAAATAAGGTGAAAAAAATGTAAAATGTTTTGGTTTCAATGTGAAAAGAAAAGAAATATATTTTTTATACGTTTTCAGAAGGTTTTTTGAAGGGGACCAATCAGTACCTACAATTAAAACCATTAAAAAGCTCTTTACAGCACATTATTGCATCCACAGTACTAACCTCAAACCTATTTCTTTTTTGTCTTTAATTAAAAACAATTGAGAAAAGATTTGTTCAGCAGCAGCACAGCTATATGGGAGGCATAATAAAGTGCTCACAAAATCTTTTGTTAAGGGAAAAAGGGTTTCATTGACCAATTTTTTTTTTTTTAAATAAATATTTCTGACCAACATTGTTCAATGTCTAAAGATTTCGATACCATAGTTTGGTTTAGTACTGTTCGCTATTCAAAATCAAGGTATTCAATTTTATTTTCATTAATTAAACCATTAAGTGAAAAAAAACAATCTAGGTTAAAGATTCAGTTAAATTTCCTAGCACAGATTGTGAAATTTGAACATATATAGTTTTGAAATATCCTTTGCAGCGTTCCTGAATTCAAGGATTTCATTCCTTTCAAAACTTTGTTTCTTTATAAAAAGTTCAGCCTTAGCTGCAACATACACTGAATCGACATTTTTGAAAATGTCATCGGAAAAATTTGGATTTGATACAAAATCTTCTGTTATATATTCAAGCTTTACAAACTTTGTAAAATTGTTTTATAAAACGATTTTACAAAAGGCAAACATTGATGTATCCTTACTGTTTCTGATTGAAACTCTAGGTTGAGTTGATTTGTCAAATGAAGAACATAAGAGTAAAATAATAAATAAAGTTTTGTTTGCCATTCAGCTCTTCTTGAATTTTATCAACAAAATCTTTATTACTATAAGAAGACTCAAATGAACTTTCTATAAAAAATAGTGAACAAATACAGGCCATTGTTCTAATGTCCTAGCTACAACCTTTTCAGATCTAGCCAACGTGTAAAAGCTGTTTTTAAAATTGAATTTTTTCTACATTGAAACATTCCTGGAATTCCTTAAACTCAGTTTGTTTTTTTGGACTATGCGAAAAGTAAACATAAATAGAAGAAATCGAAAAGTTGGGAACTTTTTTTTAAGGGTGTTATTATACTTGGAATTTAAATATTTTTGGTTTCCTGTTTTTAAAAGAGTAGCACTTGTTTAAAAGGAGGAGTACGGGAGTACGAAGGTATCGAAAGGAGGATAATCCTCCGATATGAGTATTGCCTGATTTAAGACGATTTAAGACGAAAATAATACTATATCGTGCTGAGATACTCTAGGAAGAGAAAAATCATAATATTTTTTTTCGTTTTAATAATTAGTAATTGTTTTATTGTTTGAATGAACATTTTTTTTGTTAATAGTGAATAATTTACAATTTTGGTCATGGAGGATGTGGTTTGAGGACGGAGTGAAGACCTTCCTCCCTCCCTTCAGCGATCTCCTTTATACTCATCTTCGGGTTCTATGAATAGTAACAGTCCAGCATTACTGACTCTCCGTCGAGCAAAGCTTATGACAAGCAAGCATGCCACGTAACCGTAGCATTGACACTCTCTCCTTCCAACTGCCTTGTTTAGCCTTAGTTGCCTGTGAAGCTAAGGTCGTAAAGGTAGTCAAAGGTTGGAGAGATGGAACATGAGTTCCGTTACAACCTAAATTTTTTTTTTCAAAACTTTGAGTTTGAAAATAATTTTTTCAAGTACTGGTTTGACAAAGTCGTTGATTTTTTTTTGTCTTACAAAATAGGTCAATTTCTTAGAAAATTTCCTCTTCCGGCTGATAGGGAAGAAAAAGAATTTCCACCTGTACAATTTCTTTTCTCGACTCAACCCGATCGATGAATGTTGGCACGAAAAAATCGGCATTTCGACTATCGTAAGCCGATAGCTACATATATCGCAAGACGATAGCTCTATCGTAAGCTGATAACTCTTTTGAGCATTTGACAGACATTTAAATGAATGTAACTAAAAGCATTCATGCAATTTTGTATAGAGTGATACATTTTAAGAAATATTTCGACTTTAAAATGTCAACATTTTCGGCAAAAAGAGTTGCAGTCAGTTAACAAATTTATTAAATGATTGTTTATATTTTTCTTAAAAGGAAACAATTTTGAAAATGTATTAAGAATGATTCATTCAAAGTCCATTTCACTTTTTACTTGGAGATATGCCGTCAAATGCCATTTTTCCTTAACTAATAGGCAGTACTTAATTGTTATAGGCCGAAAATAAGAAAATATTCCGTATGTGTGTATGCAAATTTATTTTTTACGGAATAGTTTAATAAAAATCAATGAATGTGCTTTCTTGACATTTCATGTTCATACTAACGAGACAAATCAAACTTAATGACAACTGTTTGGGTAACAATCGCAACTACATTTTACTATGGTGCCTTTATTATTTTTCGTATTTATTATTGTTATTTTTTGCATCGGCAAAGGTTATATATCAATGGATGTTAAAATGAAAATAATTAATTTCAGAAAATAAAGCAATCATTTCCGAAATTGCGTTATAATACAATAATAACTCACCGTCATCTCATATTTTTAGTTTGGAGTTAAAAATTATATGTGATGTCGAATTTCCGTTTCGTTTTTTATTAGAAAAGAACTTCATCACCGAAGTTATTGAAATGGATAATTACTTAATGTTTGTCAATAGGTGCTAATAGATAGACTAAAAATGTGGTCGGTCGTTTCATGAATTAGAGTATGCTATAATTAATTGTTATGGAACTAGGTGCAACTAGATTACCGTTTATTTTACTTCTTAACCATCTAAATCTGTTTTGCAAAACGTGAAAATGTAAAAAGAGGCACTTATTAATTTTGAAAAACTGCTTATCAATTATTATTTATTTTAATGTAATGAGTTTTATGAACTTCCTTTAAAAAAATAAATACGAGAATTAAAATAACAAAAAAAAAAAAAATAAATAAATGAAAAAAATAACAAAAAAAAACCAATGCGTGCATTATCATTATATTCTAAGTGGGGATAAATTTCACAAAAAAAAAAAATGTGTACAAAAGTGAAGAAACGCGTTGAAATCAAAAATTCACACATTTTTAAATGTCAACATAAACGTCACATTCAATTATTTTTGTGACTCAGTACTCAGAGCCATAGTTATTTGTTCAGTTTGATAATATAAATAAATAAAATATGGAAAAAGAACTAGTTGACTTAATATAGGAAATGTTCGACCTCAAAGAAGAAGAAAGTGATTTGTTGGAATTTTTGGAAGAGGAGTTGCTTAGATTGCTGGCCCGTCATCATTGCTAAAGAAATTGCATCAAGGGTTAGGTACTTCGAAAGTGTTATTCCTTTGTCGGTAATAGGTATTCTGAAGAGCAATTTGTGATGCACTTAAGAATGAGCAGATCATTTTTTAAGACTTTGAGAGAATATACGAATCTTCAGATGAGTTCCATAAACTGCGTGCTGACAAAAGATTAGATGCTGCCATTTCTGCTGCTATTTTTCTGTGCATTGCAGGACACGAAGCAAGCTTGTGCTTACCGAGGCATAGCTGAACGTTCGTTTATGGAGTATCGTCCATCATAAACCGAGTGTCGAAATTCATAAGTAGTTGCATAATTTAAGTCCTATGACAATAACTTGGCCAAATGAAGCGGAAAAGACAACTAGCAGTGAGTGCTTCAAACAAAAAGTTGGATTTTTTAAGGCTTTTAGTGAGGAAAAAATGAATAAGGTATTTTACATTGTAATGAAAATTAATTAATCAATTTTTATACAAATAAAATAAATAAATAAAATAAACGAAAATATAAATAATATGTATATATACAAAATAAAAATACCACGGAACTTCATAAAGGAACTTGAGCTTATAGTTCTTCTTTTTGGAGCAACTCTATATTAGGAGTGAACTTTCAATCCAATTTTTTATTGTGGCGAAAAAAACAATAATAAAAACATGTCAATAATATTCTTTGCCATGCTGCTCAAAAGCAACTTGGTAGTTGTCTATCACCAAATTTATTTTATTCTTATTGAGGTACTTATGAATTTCAAATTATAAATAGCAGTTAATAAAAGTAATATAAAATGTGAAATATGTTTTACGACCAATACTCGTTGGCCGTCTGGCAACCATCATATGTATTACACTATTATGTATGCACCTTAAGGTGTTCCGGACTGAAACTGAAAAATTCATACTGCTTAAAGCGCCACCCAACTGCAGACGACAAATTTTGAACTAAAATGCATATTACTAAGAGAGAGAGAATCGCCTTCCTATGAGAATCGTGACTTCCGCCAGCCGTTACTGATTTGAATTTTCAAATTTAGGCAGATTTTGCTATCCCTTAATTTTGAAATAAAATGTGTTTGATCAAAGTTTTTTTTCAAAATGTTTTGATCGCTGTGTTGAGAAAAAGTACGTGCTTAATAAATGAAGAGATTTAAGAAAAATAAATATCGCATCATATAAAAAATTGCTTATGAAAATACAAATTTTATTTATAGCATTTCAATTCCTTTAGTTAAAAAAGTTAATTTTTTTCTCCAATAGTTATACAGTTTAAATGTCGAATTTTATGCTCATTAAGAATGTTAGCGAAAAATGTTTTTATTTTGATGGAATTCTCTTTGAAAAAGTACGATTTTTGGCCATTTTGGAGTTTTTGAGCCTTTACTACTGAGTAACGAAGTACTTATTTGAAAATGTGCTCCAATAGTTATTTAGAAACAGTTTTTGTCTACAGAATGACACCTTAATCATTTCAATACGACATTTAATCGTTTCACAATACCATTTGAAAAAACGCAGTTTTGCTCCGGAACACTCTTAATACATACACACATTGGTTGTTGTCACATAGAGGAATGTGTTTGAGTTACCTGCAGCAAGAGTACCTTTATCTTTTATTTAATAAGAATAAACTTTTATTCAAAAAATATATATACTTAATTGCACTGACCATTTTGTCAGATTTTTCGGTCAATTATTCGAGTGGTTCAATTAACGAAACCCAGCTTAATTGACATATCTGTTCACTTAAGCGAAACCCGTACAATTGCACGAGAAGGTCAACTAAAAATAAAATATTCGTCCCAGAAATTCACTTTATAAACATTTCAGTGTTAATTTACGAAAACCTGGAAAAATATTAAAAATAATACACACGCAAATATTTTTAAATATTTCCTAAGACAAGACACCATTAGCCGCGTTTTATTATCCTCACTAACCCATATGGGTTACCTCGTGATAATAAAACGATCTGGATTATGAAGGTTGAAGTTCAGGCTATGTTTTTTTATCCGAAACGCAACCTTGATAAATTTTATTTTGCTTTTCCATAAAGAACTTGTTTTTATTAATTCTAATTGAATTGACTCTTATCCTTTGACTTCATAAAACTGTAGCTAAGAGGGGAATACGTGTTATTTTTTTTTTATTAATATGGCTGATATTAAGAGTGTTCCGGACCAAAACTGCGTTTTTTCAAAATGGTATTGTGAAGCGATTAAATGTCGTATTGACATGATTAAGGTGTCATTCTGTAGACAAAAACTGTTTCCAAAAACTATTGGAGGCACAATTTCTATTTAGTATTTCGTTACTCAAAACTAAAGGCTCAAAATCTCCAAAATGGCCAAAAAATCGTACTTTTTCAAAAAGAATTCCATCAAAATATAAACATTTTTCGCTAACATTTCTTAATGAGCATATAATTCGACATTTAAACTGTATAACTATTGGAGAAAAAATTAACTTTTTAAACAAAAAGTATTTAAAAACTATGAATAGAATTTGTATTTTTGATAAAGCAATTTTTCTTATGATGCGATATTTATTTTTTTTAAAATCTCTCATTTATTTAGCACGTACTTGTTCTCAACACAGCAATCAAAACATTTTGAAAAAAACTTTGATCAAACACATTTTATTTCAAAATTAAGGGATAGCAAAATCTGCCTAAATTTGTAAATTCAAATCAGTAACGGCTGGCGGAAGTCACGATTCTCATAGGAAGGCTATTCTCTCTCTCTTAGTAAGATGCATTTAGTTCAAAATTTGTCGTCTGCAGTTGGGTGGCGCTTGAAGCAGTAAGAATTTTCAGTTTCAGTCCGGAACACTCTTAATAAATCTTTCTACAGTAACTTCTTTTTTGTCTCACACTCGCCATCTATCCGCCATAGTTAGAACAAATTTTTGAGTTACAAAATAAACCCCGATAGTAATCGGGGTTCCAGGTTGTTGTTGTTTTGTGTGCCAAAAATTAACCCATATGGGTTAGTGAGGATAATAAAACGCAGCTAAAGAAAAAGATTGAGATTTTTTGAAGTTAAATTTATAAAACAAATCTGTAAAACAAAATTAAATTGTGAAGTTTTTGCTAATTTAGGTAGAGTATTTACCATTCTTAATAAACACACCATAAGAGATAATATATATCAACAAATTAAATGAATTCGTATTATGACTATCAACTGTCAACATATTTCATCGACTTTGAAATTTATTCAATTTTGTCATTATTGTGAATGATTTTTTGATAAACACGGTATTACGGATATCAACAAATTCGATAAACATCAACTTTTCTATCAACTTAAAATTCCTGATTGAAACGTTAAGAAACAAACATATTCGATATTTTTAAAGGGGAAAAACTCAAAGAGAATAAAGATTAAGAGTTCCACTCATAACTGCATTTATTTTACCTCAAGTCTGCAACAACATTTTGGAAATAGCTCAAATGGTTTCCGTTTTATTTAAGAAAAAAAGTTGTGAAGTCCTAATTGGAAAAATCTTTTTTTCAAATTTCAAACGAAAAACAATAGGCGTGTTTTTTCTCTATCATTTATCAACTCACTTTAAAATAGAAAAACGGTTATACACACTTTATACACATTTTAAAATATTTTATTTAAACTGTCATTGAAGAAATCCAATTTGATAATATTTCCTCAAAATACAATTATAATATTCGTTTGACATTAAATTTCTTTATTGTTTCGAGCGCTGCCTGGATTTCAATATTAATATTTTATTGTCAGTATTCGTTTACTGAAAAAATATTACACAGTTTCGTTTGTTTTTGTTTTTCGATGAAAATAAAAAATGAGTAGCTACTAAGTAATAGAAAAAACACGCCTAATATAACAAACAGCTCGTCTCTAAGGAAATTTTGATAAATATTCACAATCGGTCAAAAATATCAAGTTGATACTCTTAATACGAAACTCTCAACTATTTGATAGAAGCTATCGTCTATCAAGTTGATACTCAAAATAGTTCTACGATATTTTAATTAACTAACAATTAAAATATCGTAGAACTTTTAAAATGTATTTGTCATATTATTTATCAACCCAAACAATAAATTTCTCATAAATGAAAATCCTTTTTCCATAGAATTTAGGTTAGTGGCACCTGTTACCGAATATTGATGTAATTTCCTAATTTTAACATTTTTCCCATAAAAACTTCACATACATGTGTGGGCATTCCTTCTTTATGAATAGTTAAAACATCACATTAAACAAATTATCTTAAGAGAGCAAAAAATTCAGTTCAGTGGTAGGTTTTATTCGTTACAGTTTTACTACGTTTTTCAAGAAAAACAAAACTAGATTGGGACCCCCTGAAAAGTTGTTTTGAAGAAAAAGTATTTGAGTAATTACTTTTCTCAGCGTATGTCAGATAATTGATATAATGAATGTTTTAGTGAATAAAAAGTGAAATCATATTATGATTTTTAACCGTTCGAGGAAAGGAAACCAAATTTTACCGAGTTGCTTACTCGAACAAGTGTGTTCGGAAATAGGAAACAGTGAACAAAGACAAAATCCTATTTTCGAACACTCTTTTCTGTCATCTTCGAGATCGGGATTGAAACTATAAGTTTCAATAAGATATCTTTTCAACATGTGCCTTCAAATTCGATTAAATGCCATTTCTTCTGATGAGAAGAAATTGAACCTAGATCATCATGAAGGGTTACATCTTACATGGATACTGGAGTGATTTACGAAACTAACCGAGATATTTCGAATAGTCTAATTTTGGTGGAGGTTCACTGATGATATGGGGAGCTTTCTCTTTAGCAGAATGCTAGGAAATTCGATTTATGTCATCAAAAATCAAGAGTCGGGATTATATTTAAGTGCTGCGCAGTAGTTTGATACCTGTATACCTACTATATATAGCGATACCACACAAATCGAGAAACAACTCATTGGTTCCAGCTAAATTCGATGGCCTTCATTCAACTGCCCGATGTTAATTCCATTGTAAGAGAATTAACAAATGACAAATACAGAATAATGTATAGAAAAGGAAATAGCAACGGATCTGTAGGAGATCTTAAGGAAGCTCTGAGAAAGAGTATGGCTTAAAATTGATAAGTCAGTTTCAGAAAACTTGGTCAAATTTATGATAAAAAAAAAACATTTGTCTTAAATTCTTGCAAAGAGATGTATAAAAAAATTCTTGCTAAGAAATGTATAAAAAAAACCTCAAGAAACTATTACATTAACAAAAACTATTACATTAACACTTTTAGAAAAAATCTATTTAAGTTTTACAGACCGTTTACACTTTTTAGCTTCACCAACTTAAAATGGAAAGGAGAAACCGGCATTTTGGCCTAGGAACCAATAACCACATGATATATATCAATGGAAAGGTTTTTTTGTCTACCTTAACATTTGCTATGGCAGTAAGTCCCAAATCGCTGTGTGGAAAAAGTTATTGCACAATAAAGTGATTCACAAGCAATAAGTGTTTTCTTGTTTTCATCTTGACCTTGGAACCAATAACGACAAGATGTATATCAATTGAAAGGTTTTTTTGTGTACTTTATCTTTCGTTTTGACGAGAAGTCCCAAATCACTGTGGCGAAAAAGTTATTGGACAATTAAGTCATTCACAAAAAATAAGTGTTTTCTTGTTTTCATTATAATAGAAAAGCTTTACAAAGAAAGCAGAACAAAACTTCTTTTAAATCTAAGTGCGATAACTTTTTCGCCACAGTGATTTGGGACTTTTGGCCAAAAGAACAGTTAAAGTACACAAAAAAACCTTTCAATTGATATACATCTTGTCGTTATTGGTTCCAAGGTCAAGATGAAAACAAGAAAACACTTATTGCTTGTGAATCACTTTATTGTGCAATAACTTTTTCCACACAGTGATTTGGGACTTACTGCCATAGCAAATGTTAAAGTAGACAAAAAAATCTTTCAATTGATATATATCATGTCGTTATTGGTTCCTAGGCCAGCTTCCATACATTTTTGCCAGTTCTCCTTTCAGGAAATGTTTGTCAAAATTGACATCCTTATGAAAATTGTGCAAGAAAAAATGATAAAGCATTATATTCAATTTTTAAAATATTTAATGACACTTTTAAAATTTAATGAGCCAAATATGGGCATTTAGTTTTTAAAATTGCTTAAAAGCTTGTTTACTTTAAAAATGCTTGGTGGAACCACAAAATCTCATTTTACGGCTTAAAAGCCTGTTAAATGTTGAAAAGTGCTTCGTGAAATTGGACATAAGTGATTGAAAAATGTTGTTTGTTTAGAAAAAATCTCAAGCCCCTAACTATTATTTTAACAATTTTTTTCCTTGAAACTTGATGTGACAGCTATCACCTATATTAAAAATTTTCAAAGTGGGTTATAATTATTATTAATCGCACTGAATATTTAAAAAAAAGAACTTTTTTAATATATTTATTTTTAAGATGAAACTTAGTTGGTATTTGTTTTTGATGTTTAGTTTTATTTCTGTCAAAATCAAAAACTCGAGTTCAGGGGCGCATTTATTTATGTTGGTGATCGTAAGGCACTGCACAATTTCTTGAGTTTCTTAACACTTGATTTAAGCTGTTTGTAGCATGCGCTTTCAAATACCACCAAAAAATGTGCAATAAATGTGATGAATTACGGATGAAAAATGAATAAAAAGTATTGAAGAATTAATGGTGTGTGTGCTATGAGCGTTAAAACACCATATAATCCAAAAAAAGGATTGAAATTGAAAAAAAATAAATTGAAGCACAATCGATGTTATCTTGATTCGATCAAATTTCGCTTGTCGCCCCTGAGATTAACCATTCAACTACAGGCCAACCCTGTTGTGATGCATTTGTGTTTGTGAAACTTGCACTACTTTGACAAATGTTTTCCTTCTTTTTCATAAGTCCCCATCCTGGACTTCTTATTCAGCTGTCATTTGTTATACAGCGAACATTTTCATTTCGTTTCATTATAATTTTTTTGTCCGTCCAATTATCCGAAAAATGTCCATGTAATTAGTTTTTCTGCTGCATATTTTTAAGATCAATTTAGCGAGTAATCCAACTAAGAGGGGTTCAATTAACCGTCTACAAAACTTTGCTACTAATACGAGACATTTTCGAAGCCAGTTTTTGCGATCAATTAAGCGAGGTGCAACTTAGCGGGGATAACTGTATTTTGATTCGAGAGATAAAGAAGACTTGTGCTTAACATTCAGAGATTATACCAAAGAGATTTAATCTGTTGTGTCGAGATTTACCTAAATATTTAGCACCCAATTATAACGAGCTGCGTGAAATTGATTCATACCTGATTCAATTTGCAAATTTTAATCCTAGATTTGTGCATGTCCAAACAAATCAATGATAATATTTTATTCAAAATCCATGATATTTTATAAAAACATTTTAATGGGGGCGGGGTAAACTGTTCAAAATGTCAATGCATACAAATTAAGACAAATATTTACTTTTTTTATAAGGATAGGATTTCACGGCTTTGCAAAATATTTTTAAAAAAAAAACCGTTCTAATAAGCAAAATCAAGATCATCAGCATTATTTTGAAAGATTTTTTATCTCGTAGATATCGATCTATTTTTTTTTTTAATAAAAAAATATCAATGTTGTCTCCCTTCTTAAAAAACGACCTTTTTTAATGAGGACATGTTTAGACCTGATTTAAATTAACATTACAATATTGGTTAAATACAATGAAGTAGAGAAGGACAAATAGACAATATAAAGAGTTTTTCTTCTATTCGTCTACGCTTGTTTGGTGTGCTTCTGAAAATCAGCATTTATTCAAACAATTCCTAATAAAGCGAAGCATCGCTACCTTTCAAATATTTACTTATATTTCTTAATAAACAAACTCTTTTTTTGTCTTTTTATAAAGATACCAAACATGTCATGCCGTTTAAATAACGGTTAAATTTAAGTTTATACCAAATAAAAATATCCGGTTTCTTAGTATGAATTGAAGAAGTTAATAAACAAAGATTTATTTATTCCTAATGAATCATTGCACAAAACTCACGTGCTAAGAAATTATGATAGGTCTTGTTACTCTAGTCTGCAATCAGACAAGCAGATATCATAAAGACATCTATTGTATGCATATATTATGTACACTTGTACACTACCGCTCCACTGAATAGGTTAAACGTGTGAATTAAATATAGGTCCGTTCTTTTACTTTTTCGGCAGTTTTTGTAAAAAAAATGTCAACATCAACGTCACTTTTCTTGTAAGCAAGCATCAAAAACTTTTCCTGATTTGTGATGTTATAAAAGTAAAAAAAAAGCCAACAGTTTTGGCTATGTTTTTTTGATTTCGTATATAAATAAAAAGAAATTAAACAAAATAAATACGGAAAAAAAATACGGGATTTATTTTGCAAATTTTCTCAACTACGAACTGACACCAACTCTAACTGAGTTTCATTCTGCTGACATTACGAAAGGAATCTGCATCAAGCACTATACTTCGAAAGTCTTGTTCCTTCGTATTTTGAAGAGGAATTCATGATGCACTTCAGAATAAGAAGGTCACTTTTTGGCGACCTTGGAAGAAGATATGAGTCCTCAGATGAGTTCCAGAAACCGCGTGGAGACAAAAGGCTAGATGCTGGCAAATCTATTGCCATGTTTCTGTGGTTTGCAGGACATGAAGCTTGTGCTTTTCGAGACATAGCTGACCGATTCAATGTGTCGCTAAGTACAGCTTTGTCGTTTGTTTAAGTCCTATGACAATAACTTGGCCGAATGACACAGAGAAGGCAACTAGCAGCGAGTTCTTTAGACGAAAAGCTAGATTTTCGAAGGCTTTTGGTGAGGACAAAATGAATTATATTATTGTGATGTAAATTAATTTATCGTGCCCATAATTTTTATTTGATCTTTCACGGGCACTGCCCCCTGCGAATAACTGACAAAACTTCCAAGAGTATCGATCTGTCATGAAAAAGTGCTTATTAACTTTGCCGTTCGAAATCGGCGTTAAATTGTAGGTCCCTTCAATTCTTCACACGTACCCAGAGAATTGTTGATGAGGGTAAGTCACTTAGGCCTTGGCTCTTCAACAACCGTCGCGCCACTCTATTTATTTTTTATTTATTTAACACAATTCAACAGATTAAAACAAAAGAATAATATCTATTAATTTACCTTAATCAACAATTATGTAGGCTTCGGGATCTGTTACCCAATTTCTTAAATGATTGAACAACCATTGAAAAATTCTATGCCTAGGTCCGATAACAAGATATTAATATTTAAAAAGCAAGATCATTTATACTAGGTTTGAAAAACGCAAGTGTTTTCATCAAAGTACGAGATGAGGCAAAAGTATTCATAATGACGGCTAAGTTTGTCTAATACATAGTATCAAACTTACTCGTAAAAAAATCATAAATTAGTCTATATTTTATATATGGAATAACTTTAAATAAAGCAAAGTATTTACTTTCCAAACTCAGAATTTTTTATTTATTCATTAATATTATCTATACATATATTATCAACGATTCACGTGCTGACGAAATTGTAAGAGCAAAACATGAACGCATAAAAAAAATCAAGATCATCAGCATTATTTTGAAAGATTTTTATCTCGTATCGATCTATTTTTTTTTTTAATAAAAAAATATCAATGTTGTCTCCCTTCTTAAAAAACGACCTTTTTTAATGAGGACATGTTTAGACCTGATTTAAATTAACATTACAATATTGGTTAAATACAATGAAGTAGAGAAGGACAAATAGACAATATAAAGAGTTTTTCTTCTATTCGTCTACGCTTGTTTGGTGTGCTTCTGAAAATCAGCATTTATTCAAACAAGCGAAGCATCGCTACCTTTCAAATATTTACTTATATTTCTTAATAAACAAACTCTTATTTATTCAGTTTTTTTGTCTTTTTATAAAGATACCAAACATGTCATGCCGTTTAAATAACGGTTAAATTTAAGTTTATACCAAATAAAAATATCCGGTTTCTTAGTATGAATTGAAGAAGTTAATAAACAAAGATTTATTTATTCCTAATGAATCATTGCACAAAACTCACGTGCTAAGAAATTATGATAGGTCTTGTTACTCTAGTCTGCAATCAGACAAGCAGATATCATAAAGACCTCTATTGTATGCATATATTATGTACACTTGTACCTTGTACACTACCGCTCCACTGAATAGGTTAAACGTGTGAATTAAATATAGGTCCGTTATTTTACTTTTTCGGCAGTTTTTGTAAAAAAAATGTCAACATCAACGTTACTTTTTTTGTAAGCAAGCACCAAAATCTTTTCCTGATTTGTGATGTTATAAAAGTATCTAAACAAAAAAGGCAACAGTTTTGGCTATGTTTTTTGATTTCTTATATAAATAAAAAGAAATTAAACAAAATAAATACGGAAAAAAATACGGGATTTATTTTGCAAATTTTCAACGACAAACAAGAACAAATCAACTTATCTGAGTTTCTTGAGTCTTCTGACGCAGGCTCTGGAGACGAGGAGTTGCTCAGATTGCTAACTGTACATCATCGTAAAAGGAACTGCATCAAGCACTACTTCGAAAGTCTTGTTCCTTCGTATTTTGAAGAGGAATTCATGATGCACTGCAGAATAAGAAGGTCACTTTTTGGCAACCTTGGAAGAAGATATGAGTCCTGAGTTCCAGAAACTGCGTGGAGACAAAAGGCTAGATGCTGCCAAATCTATTGCCATGTTGGTTTGCAGGACATGAAGCTTGTGCTTTTCGAAACATAGCTGACCGATTCAATGTGTCGCTAAGTGCAGCTTTGTCGTTTGTTTAAGTCCTATGACAATTACTTGGCCGAATGACACAGAGAAGGCAACTAGCAGCGAGTTCTTTAGACGAAAAGCTAGATTTTCGAAGGCTTTTGGTGAGGACAAAATGAATTATTTTATTGTGATGTAAATTAATTTATCGTGCCCATAATTTTTATTTGATCTTTCACGGGCACTGCCCCTTGCTAAGAACTGACAAAACTTCCAAGAGTATCGATCTGTCATGAAAAAGTGCTCATCAACTTTGCCGTTCGAAATCGGCGTTAAATTGTAGGTCCCTTCAATTCTTCACACGCACCCAGAGAATTGTTGATGAGGGTAAGTCACTTAGGCCTTGGCTCTTCAAGAACTGTCGTGTCACTCTATTTATTTTTTATTTATTTCACACAATTCAACAGATTAAAATAAAAGAATAATATCTATTAATTTACCTTAATCAACAATTATGTAGGCTTCGGGATCTGTTACACATTTTCTTAAATGATTGAACAACCATTGAAAAATTCTATGCATAGGTCCGATAACAAGATATATTTATATTTAAAAAGCAAGATCATTTATACTAGGTTTGAAAAACGCAAGTGTTTTCATCAAAGTACGAGATGAGGCAAAAGTAGTCATAATGACGGCTAAGTTTGTCTAATACATAGTATCAAACTTACTCGTAAAAAAATCATAAATTAGTCTATATTTTATATATGGAATAACTTTAAATAAAGCAAAGTATTTACTTTCCAAACTCAGATTTTTTTATTTATTCATTAATATTATATATACATATATTATCAACGATTCACGTGCTTGACGAAATTGTAAGAGCAAAACATGACGCAAAAAAAAATGAGCCTATGCTAATGAATAGCTGTGTTTTTATACCACCCTGGCGCCTTGAGTCACCATGTCTATGTACTGTTGCAAATATAATTCTTATCTCTTTATTGTGCCATGCGGCAGTTTCGTCAATCATAAATTTTATTCTTAATCAAATCGGTGTTGGCATTTTTACACTGATCATGGAGACGTGGAATGAAGTAAAATTGTTTCAAATGCATTTGAGCTTTCGATTTTCAAGAAAGTTGTATTTAAGACTTCTTGTTGACGCAGCCTTATCGAGAATGATATCTGCGATCCCTATATTTGTTTCTTCATAATACGTGTTAATAATGGTGAACCGGTACTTGAAATCCCTTGGGAAATTTTAACAGAAGAAAAGTTAATCTGGGCTATTGACTCTTTCTCTCCTTATAAATCTCCAGGCCTAGACGACATCTTCCCTTAGATGCTGTAAAGAAGTAGTAATATCATTACTCCACATCTGATGAACATATTCCATAACAGTCTAAAGTTAACATATGTATGTTACGAGAACATGGTGTGAAGTCAAAGTCATCTTCAAGCTAGCAAGCCCAGTCCAAGGTACAGAAAAGCTCGCGAGCGCTCGCGAGCCGGAGCCAGCTTTTCACACTTTCAGCTCCAGCTCGCGAGCCGGAGCTCTTTTTTCAATATTTTTGGCTCCAGCTCGCGAGCCGGAGCTCATTTTCCAATATATTTGGCATGCATCAGAACTGCTGGTCTCGAAGCGATCCTAAATCTAACCTCTATAGACTTATTTGTACAAGAATCGGCAGAAAATAGCGCTCTTCGACTTAGTCAAACCAATATTTGGAGAACTAGTCAACACGGCCATACAACGATTCTTACAAAATACGTTGGCAATAATGTTTGTACAGATTACATGACCTCTTTTCAGGGGCGATTCCTCATAGTAACCAAGTATATCGGCGGTAAACCAAGAATTTCGAAAAATAAATGTTTTTTCAGATATTTAATATTCTTCCGCAAATCAACGGTTCAAACATTTATAGTTTCAAACACTTTAATAAATGCCTGAACACAAAAATAAAACAAAGTTTAGCGCAAAAAAAAGCGATTCGCTTTAACCCAGAACGTGGCATACACAAGAAATAACTTGTGCAGAAAATCTATTTGATACACCGCTTTGCTACCGTAAGCAATTGCGGTTACTATTTTCATACAATCTTCAAAAACAGTATACACAAACATTCCAATAAACGCCTGTAAAAATGTAAACGCAAAAAAAAAGTGATTCCCTTATCCCTTCCTTTTGATGAGAATTTGGCATACACAAAAAATCTCTGATATCGTAAAAATTTGCGGTAACTATTTGCATACAATCTTCAGAGAGAGATAGACGCATACATCCCACTAAACGCCTGTAAAAATAAAGAGAAGGTTAAGCGCAAAAAAAAGCGATTCCTTCGAGCTTCGACTGAGAAGGCAGCGACAACGTACAATGTAGAAGGAGAATACAGAAACAGCAACAGATACACATTTTTAACTCTAGCAACTTTCGTGCTCGTAGTCGTAGTGTTTCTATATCAATTAGCACGACGACGTACGACGACGCACGACGCAACGCACGTATTCGCCAATACGAAGCGATTATGCTCATAGTCGCTGTTTTGATTTTTCTGTATCTATTATAATGAAGAATATGACAGTCAATAGAGCAAAGGTAAACATTTTTTCATCACTAAAAATAACCAAATAAAAAACATTAATTCCAGTATGCCATTTGGAATAACGAGATTTTAGTGTAGATTAATAGAAAGTCACTTACGGTTTTCCAATCCCGATTTATAATTTGGCGGGCAAATTCCAATTTTTTTTTGTTTGTGGGCTGCTGTTAAATTTGGAGCTGGCACCATTTTTCCCCGAACAGTTACTCCACTGCTTTTTAAAGCACGAGAAACGGTTGAAACCGAAACTCCTAAACCCAATTCGTTACGAAATTCCGACAAAGAATGGACCGAATTGGATGCAGCCTTAATGAAACGCCTCTTGTCGCGACGTGTCAGCAACTGAGGACGCCCGGGTCTTATTTTTGTCCCATAAGATTCTGGATGTTTTAAAAAATTTCGAACGACATGATCCGATCATGAAATTCGTCTTCCAATAGCCCTAAGACTTAGGCCGCTTGACCGAAAAGCCAAGATTTTGCCTTTTTAATTTCGCTTAAATGCGTAGCGTGTGGCATTGTTGTTTTTTATTTGAAAGCACTTGACTGAATGCAGCTTCAAAGAGATTTGCATTGTGCGGTTATATTTTTGCAATACATCAAATCAGGAGAGAAAATAACGGTACTTTATTTTCTTCTCAATTTGCTTCATCAGTGATGTAACTCAATAAAAGAATAGTAAGGAGTCACTCTTATTGTAGGTTTTCTTTTAAATGCATTTTTTCGGAAGCAGTTTTACTTATGCAAGGCACTGTATTTAAATCTTTACTAGAAACATTTTTCGAGTTTCTTAATTATCTTGATTTTTGTATATTAATATTTGTTTTAATTCATAAATCATAACTGTTGGACAGTATGTGTTGTTCTTTTTTTTTTTGAAATATGTAACTCTTGTTTTGTGGCATCAACTGTGCCAATGAATCAAATTATATTGTATGATGTAATTTATCCATTCTCTATTGTATTCACTCGAACAATATAACAAAACTATGTACTTCTTGCAGTTGTTTATTAATAAATAATAATTTTCTTTCCCATTATGAGTTTAACTTTTTGAATTGCTCCTTCTACCTTCTCAGGCAGATTACTCTTAATATTTCATATTAAATTATGACTCAAATTGATGTTTGTGGACTCTGCTGCAATAGATAAATACCTTATATAACTAGAGTAATTTTTTCCGATAGAAATTGAAATGGAATCCAATGCTATTCACACTAAAACCATAATTGAACAATTATTAGAAAAATCATTTGGAACAAGATTGTTTTCCGAGAAGCTTTCAATTGTTCAAAATGGTAGTCCATGTCCAAAGCTGTCAGATTTAAAATCAACAATGCACTACGCACTGCGCGTAGTTGGCTTCCCAACTAGCTGGTCCTAGGTTCAAATCCCAAATGTGAACTCAAAAAGTTTTTCGATTAAAATGAAAAAAAACAACTAGACAGCACCACTAATAAAGGAGTCTGATGATCGGCTTGGCACCCGTGAAATAGCTATAACTCCAGCCAAATAAAGCAATTGACGGTAAAAGCCATTGGCGGAAGCACCTCTAAGTTGTTATCGTTGTTATTTTTGTTTGTTTTGCAAACATAAATCGCTTACTATAACTTTTTTTATAATTGTTTACTTTCGTACTTTAATTTTCATTTAACTCACAATTTTTCACTACATAAAATTAACATTTTTTCTTACTAAACATTTTATCATAAATAAAAAAAAAAAAACTTTTGAACAACAACAGTTTTGAGTTTTTTTTTATAATTGTCTTAACTTTCCTGAGAGTCGTAGGTAAACCAAGGATAAGGACCAGGAATCTCTTTAGACTTCAATACAAACTTTACTTCCCCAATAGAGAAGATTTGGAAAACAATGTACCTTACACCAATTAATCGAACTTTACCATCTTTGTTTTCACCCTTTTAAAGAAAATTACGAGTATAAAAGTGGCAAAAGCAACTGTAATCCAAACAAAAATCGTCCTTGTTAGTGGTGAAAGCGTGCGTGGATGAATTTTTAACCACTAGGGTAGAGTCGGCACCCTTCGACAGTGGGGCACCTTCGACAATCAGTATTATCTCTGTGTGTAGACCTTTAAAAATGCTGTAAAAAATTGTGGATGTGCCCTAAATCATGCCAAACATATGTCAAAAATTTCAGCAGTATGGCTTCAAATCCCGACAAGATAGGATATAAAACATTAATTTGGACCATGTGATATAATTTTCAGGGTAAGTTCTTTAGATTTTCGTAGTCGAGTTTTTAATTTTTTCTAACTGTGAAGTTTTTTTTATATACAATACTATGTATTTATTTATATTTTTAAAGCTAATTTGATTTATCTTACTTCGGGAAATAATACAAAAATAAAAAGTAAAAAACCATCAAGTGGGGCACCTTCGACTTTTTTATCTTAGGCACCTCCTATGTTTATCCATCACAAAAATTAGTTAAACCTCAAAATATTTTCCGATTGTTAAAGAAAATGGTTCGCGTTTATAAATAAAACAATACAAAAACCTCTTGTGGATGAAGAGGCTATGAAAAAGGCAATTACAGATGTCATCAATAAGGTGGAATTTAACAAGTTTCTTTTTTGTGACGATGATATTTTAAGTGAAGTGTTTCTGTAATGGAAGAAGTCCAAGGTCATAACTCATAACACATTTAATGTGTCCTTTCTGCGAAAAATGACTTACTCTTGGACATTCATAAATCCAAATCTTTCAGACATAAGCATGATCTTAAGGAGCGATATTTATGCTAAAATGCCAAAACCGACGCATCCTCCGGGCACATCAAGGTCCCAAAGGAAGAGTATCTTTAATTTCGATTTAAAAAATCTTATCGTTCGTTAGAGACTTATTTATGATTTATTTATGAGATCTTATGATATTTCTTATGAATCTATTTTAATTTTTTTTTTACTGTTTTTGATACCAATCTACTTATTTATATTTTGTTAAAACTATATTTTTAAATAAAAATAATTTAAAAATGAATTGAATTCTTATAGAAAACTATATCGTGACTTTTGTTTAAAAAAAAACTAACGTTATAATGCATTGCTGTCGAAGGTGCCCCACTCATTGCCGAAGGTGCCCCAACTTGGGGCACATTCGAAAATTTTCTACTTTTTTTTTAAATAAAAAAAATAGTAAACATTTTAATTTTAAATCTAAGGTTTCGTCAATATGTTGATAAAGTTATAAATTTAATAAAAAAAAATAAGTTTTTAAAAAAACTAAAAAAAAGACTATGATTTTGTGTTAAGGTGTCGAAGGGTGCCGACTCTGACCTACTGTCATATTTTAACCTGTTCCGCTGCTAGTCTAATTTTTAACACATTTTATTCAATGCGAAGTGTCAAAATTTAACCAAACATCAAGTTATAACCACTTTTTAACCCAATTCGCACACGGCCTAAATAAAATAACGAAGTTATTTTCAGGTTCTTAAGCTGCATATCTACTCCAATATTTGACATTTAAAATAGTTTATCTTACAGCATAATACGTAATTGTTACATGTGAAGATTCGCCATACGAATATTTTACTATTCTATCGTTGATCAAAACAATTAAATAGATGTTGAACTTGAATTTTTTGTTTTTTTTTTTTATCATTTAATTTGTTTACAAGTTTAAAAATGCGAAATATTCCTCCTATGATGTCCTCTCATCAGTATCAAGTTTTTCCTCAAGCTCCCTTCCTTCAAAAGCAAATGACGAATGTCTTGAATATATTGAACCAGTGCTGTGCACTACTTTTGTATTGGTAGAAAATTCTATAACCACTTGGAATTCTTCTTTTAGAGCGTCTTTGAATGGAACCTTTGGTGCAAGGAATTAAAATAGTAATTTTCTTGGAATATTTGATTTAAAAAATATTACCTTATAATGTCTTGCCTTACGGAACACAAAAAATAGCCAATCAAATATACTGCAGACTGCAGCAATTAAGCTCCCAACTAATAAAACAAAGTAAATACCTCCAACATTGGGCATACCCAGTTTTTCAGCTTCACTTGCTTCCTGCTTTTTCTGTAAGAACAAATTATTATGAATTTGAAAAACAAAGGTATATCTGAATTTGTTCGGTTGCTGTGGTATTCTTTTCATAATCAAACCTACCGTGCAGCCAGCTGTTCCCACTTCATTCCACCATTTTGATTTCATTTTGGACAAAGCACCAGATTCCTGAAGTTGCAAAAGAGCATTGTTAAGTTTGTCACGATACGGCCAATCTTGAACATTTCGAAATTCATTTCATTTCATTCATTATTATTTATTTTGTGTCTATTTACTTTTTCTCATTGCAACACCATAACTTTTTTCATCCAACAATCCTCCAACCTGCGTTAAATTGCAGTTTCTAGCTACATTGTATTCGATTGTAGTCGATTCCATCAAAAACGCATAGTTTTCATTTAAAACCTTTTTAACACCTTCATCATTAGTATTGGTTAGATACTGTACATTCTCTGTCATGAACTTGTTCATTTTCCTATACATTTCATTTTGCGATTGCTGTAATCAAATTTATTAAATTATCATTTCAATTTTAGATTGCTGCAACACAAAATTATTAAGTTATCTATATGTAAAACTTAGGTTACCTTAATTCCAATTAATGCCTATGGTCAGCTTTAAACTGCGTTTATAGTTATATATAAAGGTCAAAACTTTTCAGCGAGAAAAATATTGTGTCGCCATCTTGACTCTCCCTCCTCCCACTGAGGTATGAGTATGAGACACCCCGGGAAGACGTGTCACAGCCCTTCAAATTTTGTCACAGTCTTTCCATGCCAAAGTAAATTTAATTGTACATTTTCTGTCATAGAATAAGGTCTTCTTGAAGAGTTTAAATATTATTAACTTCCCAGAGGAAGTTATTGTAATCGGACCGATCTTGTGAACCTCCAAGTTTTGCATATTAGGTGCATTTTATCCTGAAAATAGTCTGCTCTGATGCATAGGGTTGACTTTTTGACGCCAGTTACCCCTTTGCCAAGTTTCCTAGGCAGTAGTTGTATAAGGGTTGCCTTAGTTTTCTTGACCCCTATTAAAAAAACCGCTAAGCCGATTTCGCTCAAAATCTTATCAGTTCTTAGCAATGCAATGCCGCGTCGAATGAGAACAATTTCATCATTTCATGGCAATGCGATGTGTGGCTCGCGAGATATCGAGCAGAAAAAACATAGCGCAAATAATCACATACACACACAGACGTCATGATAGAAAGAAGGTTGATTCGGATTCTATAGTGACCTTGAAACATGGAGATATGCAAAAACTGGAGATTCAAGACAAAGTAAGTCATTTAGCTTTAGTCTAAAATGGTAGGGATGTAGATTTATTGTATCTTGCCAACCTAATAGCCTATAGAAAACAACAAAAACCTTTTTTTGAATTTGTTCAATTCTATTTATTTGTATTTATTAAATTCCTCGGGCAATCTTCAACCCTTCATAGTGGATTTCTCTTTCAAAGCTCGTATTATTGTTGTTTAAGACATTATGTGTTCACTAAAAATATAAATTTGTATTCAATGGTTCCACTAGTATTCGAAAAAAAATGTAAGCCACTATATCACGCCTTAAAAAGACTTACTTCAATAAAATTAGGGTAAAGGTTCTATATCTAATAAATATTTGAGATCGTTATCTTCACAGTCAAATCTTTTTTCATAATCGCTTGAATATCAACATACATACCTCAAAGAAATTCCTAGTGCTTCCTTTGCTCTTGGCACCATATTTAACACCACCTTCTTCATTTGCCAAGTCCCCAACTTCGTCAATAAGTTTGATGGGTGTTTCAATTGTAAGGTATGCTGCTAAATTTGCTGTATAGGATGAAACAATAATCAACGTAAACAGCCAAAGCGCGCAAGCTACAAGTCGAGTTGATATTGCTCTGTAAAGTTTAAACTAGTTTTAAATACATGTGTAATTATGAGAAGGAAAACTGAATTCACAAACACAAAAATTAAACATTTTGATCATACTTTGGAGCTATTTCCGAACCTTGTTGAAGCAAGGATCCTGTTGTAAACCATAAAGCGTTACCCAAGCTTAACTGATTTTCTAATTCTGTTGGTTCTTCAATACACGGGTAAGGATTTTCCCATTCGCTAGGTGATATTCGGCCGAGAATGAATAAGCTCAGCGACACTCCAAAGTAACTGATTCCCAGATAGATCCATACATCTTTAGAAAGAGGGTCCATAAAGGAGAATAATTTTGGAGGATCTTTCCGAGGCTTTTTATAAAGAATTGAAATTCCTATATGAATGCGTTTAGATATATTTGTACATATGTTAAATTTTTGATAAATAGAAATATAATTGATTTAAGAGACTTCTGAGTGATAAATATGTATGTAGATATAGCTACCTAAATTCATGAATGGAATTGTAAAATCAACACCAGCTTCACGTTCGGAAGTGATTGTCAAATCGGTTACTCCTAAGTCAGCATTCTAAAATATTTAATGTTTTGTTTTAAAAACAGATATTTATTTATAATGAATGAGCTTATTGCTACATTATTATTAGCTACGAAATTAATTTTGAATATTTGGTTATTTGCAGTGGCGGATTAGTAAGTTAGATGTAAGATGATCATTTTTCTTTTGCATGAATATTAAGAACATACATATTGTAATATGTATACACTTTCTATTCCTACCTCTCTATATCTCTATATGTCAATCTATCGTAATGTGTACACACTTTGTAACTCCGCCTCTTTATATCTCTATACTTGAATGTGTAAACACTATCTATCTCTGTCACTCTGATATTGTCTAATTGCTGAATAGTTATGTAGCTAAAGTTTTATTTGTAGTTGTGAGTAATTGTGTATACACTCTAGTGGTTATGAGGAGAACTTCGTTAAGCATCGAGAAGTTTCAGCGCCTACTAGAACCTAGTAGTTTCTCTTATTTGAGTTATATAAATACCCGCTTGGTGTCGAAAATGAATTAATTGTTTGTAAACTGCTATAAAGTAAAGACACTGTGTTTGAAAGTAATAATTGAAAGTGTTGAATAAATAAGATTGTGAGTGATTTGAATAAAGTGAATTTGTATTTTATTTGAAAAGTGAATAAGTTTTAATTGTCGGACCAAGCCGAATATTACAATATGTTAGAGATCGAAAACGCTTTGAATTATTTTACTTGAACGTTTAATGAAAATTCGATCGAATTATGTTGGAAAATAATTCTATTAGAAATGTCAAGCAAAATTGGTATAAAAAGGAGAATCTTTGCTTCTGGAGTTAAGAATTGTCTGGACTGTGAAAGAAGCGAGCCAGGAGTATTGGCATAGAATCTACTAACTATCACATATGTACTTCTTGTTAGAATAAAAAAAAACTTAGTTTGGTTTTATTATTATATATTTATATGAATATATATATTTTCTTTATAAATATATATACTAAAAAGCTTTGAAATTTTGGTTACTGCTTTGGAGACGTTAGATACGTCTAAGTTGACGATTGAATTTGTCAAGAGTCACCTTTTGGACGAATATGCAAAGCGTGCTGATGGGGGTTGTATATCTAGGTAACAAAACAAGTGATAGTGTGGCTATGCAAGTTGAAAGATCCAAAATTATTAGACATAGATGCCCTGGTTGGCACATTAGATCGAAATGTCGAGTTAATTTATCGAATAAATATAGCAGCTTGAAAGCAAGTAAACTAACGTATTTTTATACCTATCTTACATAAGGACGCGTGTAATGAAAGAAACAGAAGAAGAATCCGTGATGATGGAGATATTTCACCACATTGCAACAGGTATGCGCGGCCTTTCCGGCTAACTAAATTCACTCCGACCAAGAAAATTTCATTCGTCTTGGCTTTATCTTTTATTCCTCATTAAAAATTTAAGTGGGTGCGATGTACAAAAATAATTAAAATTGTGAATAAAATGCAAAATAAAATGAACAAGAAAGAGTTTGAAACCAAACTATGTAGACAATAATAGAGGCGAGGAATATAAACGGCTTCTGGACAGAATTTTATGCAATTTTGGAAAAGGCGAGCATCTAAGTTAAATGGTTATTACTAATTATCTATTTATTAACAAACCCTATCAAATTTATAAGCTTGTTCCTTTTATTCATTTTATTCAGTAATTCCGGAATTTTATATAAATAGATCCTCAAACGAGCTAGATGAAATAGAAAGTGAAGTTTATACAAAAATAGTAATGGACAGGCTGGAAAAGGAAAATTAAATAGAAAACAAGCTGCAAAAAGGGAGAGGAAAAAATGCCGAATGAAGAACCCTTGCGAAAAGATCTGAATACCATTAATAATAATGGCCCGCGGGACGACCGACGCCCACCACCCAAGGGTTCTATCTGTTAGGACCGTAATTTGTTTAAGATATACAAAACAATGCAACCGATGATAATGAAAAGTAATCACCCGGTATACCCCAATAGACTAGATCGGGAAATAAATGTGCACTACACTAAGGACTTAACCATTACCATCTACTCCAATGGTTCTAAAATGAATATTACAGTAGGTGCAATTTTCTATTCGGAAAGCCTCAACCTTGCCAATTCATTCAGGCTCCCCGACCATAGCAGCGTGAAAAACGCTGCTAAACATATATCCATGATGGCGATATCACACGCGGACATCACTTTTTTCATTGATAGCCAAGGAGCAATAAAAGCTATCTCTGCCACCCAAATCAAGTCAAGGCTTGTTTCTAGCTGTCTCGAAGAGCAAAAGGTTCTTGGCACACAGCATAACGTAAGACTCTGCTGGGTTCTTGACCATAGTGATATGCCAGGCAACAAAAAAGCGGATGAGCTTGCAACGAAAGGTTCTACACTGGGTCCCTCTCTCATATACCATCATATAGGAATCCCGTTATGTGAACTGAAACATAAAGTTAGCAAAATCATCCTCCAAAAATCCAACAATAGATGGAATTTCCTAGAAACCTGTGTTAACACCAGGAAACTAAGGCCTAGATAAAATAAGAACGGATCCGACAGTATTTTAACTATTGATAAACCCTCCCTAAGATCAATTATCGGCATTATCACAACACACAACCTACTTGGCTACCATAAGACAAAGATGGGGCTTAGTACCGATGACCTGTGTAGAGGCTGTGGTGATGAGGAAGAGCGTGAAGACACTGCTCATTTTTTCTGCCACTGTCTTCATTCTGCCTTACGAGGAAGGAAACTCAAAGCAACTTCTTCTTCAACGAACTAGAGGAACTATCGGAAATACCAGGCAAAAGCTTACTAAGCTTTGTCAAGAACTCTAAATGGCTAAACGAAGCACATGATTCATAGGTTATTTATTTTTCACGCAGTTACAATATTTCGGATAACCAACATGGATCTACATTGATCTTCCTCTCCTCCTACGTCCCTCGGGAATAGTATCGAAGGCTTTCCGGGCCGGAGCATTGGTGTCCATTCGCTCTAAATGACCGAGCCATCTGAGTCTCTGGACCTTGACCCTTCTGGCTAGGTCCATGTCGTTGTACAACCCGTAAAATTCGCTGTTGTATCTTCTTCGCCATTCCCCTTCAATGCACACGGGGCCAAAGATAACCCGAAGAACTTTCCTCTCGAAACAGCCTAAGGCACTTTCATCCGATTTTGTCAGGGTCCATGCTTCTGCACCATACAGCAGGACTGGGATGATGAGTGTGTTGTACAGTTTTACCTTAGTTGCTCGAGAGAGGGCTTTTCCACTCAATTGCTTTCTAAGCCCAAAGAAACAGCGATTAGCAAGAGTTATTCTTCGTCTGATCTCGGCGCTGGTGTTATTGCCCGTGTTTATAGCGGAGCCTAGGTAGACAAACTCCTCTACTACCTCGAAGTTATACGCGTCTATTGTGACGTTCTGCCCGAGCCGTCGGTGTTGGGTGTCCTTCCTCGAAGACAGCATATACTTCGTTTTTCCCTCATTTACCGCTAAACCCATTTTTGCCGCTTCTGTCTCAATTCTCACAAAGGCGCCATTGACATCACGCTGTGTTCTTCCCATTATATCAATATCATCGGCGTACGCGAGAAGTTGAACAGATTTTTGGAAGATAGTGCCTCTGGTGTTGACGTTGGAGTTCTGCACTATCTTCTCAAGAACGATGTTAAAGAAATCGCATGACAGTGCATCGCCTTGTCTGAATCCTTTTTTGACGTCGAAAGATTCCGTGAGCTCGTTGCCAACCTTGATGGAGCAGCGTGAGTTCTCCATCGTCATTTTGCACAAGCGAACGAGCTTGGCAGGGACGCCAAAACTAGACATAGCTTTGTACAGTTCGTCTCTGTAGATGCTGTCATACGCGGCCTTAAAATCGATGAAAAGGTGGTGGGTATCGATTTGGAGTTCATAGGTCTTTTCCAGGATCTGCCGCAACGTGAAAATTTGGTCGATGGTTGACTTTCCTGGCCTGAAGCCACATTGATAAGGACCAATCAGATTGTTGACGAAAGGCTTCAGACGTTCACATATTACGGCAGAGAGGATCTTGTAGGCGATGTTTAGTAGACTTATTCCTCTATAGTTGGCGCAGTTTAGAGGATCTCCCTTTTTCAGGATCGGGCAAACAATGCTGAGGTTCCATTCATCGGGCATGCATTCCTCTGACCATATCTTACAGATGATTTGGTGCATGCTCCTATCTAGCTCGTCGCCTGCTGCTTTGAACAACTCAGCAGCTAGTCCATCTGCTCCAGCGGCTTTGTTGGATTTCAGCCGTGATATTGCGGTTTTCACTTCTTCTAGGTCGGGTTCACGGAATTGTTGGCTATCATCGTGTCCGATGAAAGGCTCCTGTCTGACGGCGGTATTTTGTTCGTCGTCGCCGTTATACAATCTACAGAAGTGGTCTTTCCAAATCCCCAGCATTGACTGCGATTCTACTATGATGTTCCCTTGTTTATCTCTACAGGCATCAGTTCTTGCTCGATGACCTTGAGCCAGCTGTTTAACCTTTCGGTAAAACCTCCGAACTTCATTCCTGCTGTTGGCTCTCTCAACATCCTCGATCTGACGCTTCTCATGCTCTCTCTTTTTCCTCCTGAGAAGCCGGCATTCCTCTCTCCTCTTTTGCTCGTAGAGCTCACGAGCAGCTCTTGTCCTTCTATGCAGCGCCGCTTTGTATGCCTCCTGCTTGGCTGCATGGGCCTGCCTGCATTCTTCATCAAACCAGGGGTTTCGTTTTGGTGGCTGTGTGAAACCCAGCACATTAGAGGCAGCATCTCTAACTGCTCTTTGGCAATGTTGCCACTGGTCTTCGATACTTGATGTTGGCGGCATAGGACTCCTTAAGAGGTTACTTGACACTCGATCAGAGAATGATGAACCTTACCTTATCAGTTATCACCCTATGTTTATAACTATGTTTTCTTTTGAAAAGAAGTGCAAAATACAGCTGATTGTATATCTTATGTGGAATAATAGAACGATTTGCTAATGATTTATGTTTCAATTTTGCACTATTCCAATGATCGGCTGAACTTCAACCAGGAAAAATTTTCAATTACAGAAATTAACAATGATTGCTATAACCGAACCGTCAGAAATAATCCAATGAGCGTTTCAATGATGAATACCAATGAATGCTACAACTGGACCCAAACAGGAAAAAAACACACTATATTTATACTTAAGAGTTGAGAAAGCAATGATATTTGTATTAAATTACTTAATATTTTTGTGAAATGTAGCTCAGTTAGAAAATTTATATTATAAAATAAATTTTATGCTTTTTTTACAACAGAAGTATTTGTAGGCCTTCTATATTATTTATTAGAAGATGGCAAGAAGATAAAAACGCAATGGAAACAAGAAGCTTTAGTTATGTGATAAAGAAGTAGGATAAAAAATCAGTAAGTGGATCATGCGCATGTTTAAAACACGAAGAATTAGTAATGATTAATGAAATATACTCATTAGGAACACTTCGATGCGGAATCCTCTCAACGAAGTCGAAATTCGCCACAGAGCTATGGACTTGGGATCATTCCACCTATAGAATGCCTGGCACTCTTTAATGTTAAATATTAATAGTCAATTCCAAAAAATCAAGTTCCAATAAGGCCATCATAATTACTCTCTACGTCTCTACTCGTGCGAAATATTATCAGTTGATTACATACTAAGCGATACCTACCCCCACCATAATTTCATGGACCATTCCTGTAGAAATATTTGTCGTAGTATTATAGAATCCATAATTGTCATCGGCATGAATATTAAAAGTAAAATTAAATCCCAGTTTTAAAGCCAGTTCTTTTATGAGATCGACGCCAAAACCTTCATAGCGGGCATTTCCTTCTAGCTGAAGCGTTGATTGTTTAAGCATTGCATACGGGGCGTTCTTGAAAAAAGAAATTAATAATTTTAAAGGATAAACTCTATTATTATTTTGTATAAATTAAGATTTAAGTGATAATATGAAAAACTATTGCTTGTTTTTGTTTGTTAAGCAGATTGTTCAGGTTTCTGTTCAATCAACTCAGGTGAAGCACAAATGATGTATATAATAATAATGTTATCGACTCACAGGTTCACATATTTTATCGAGCTGTAGGTATATCTTATGTGTTTTCTTGCAAGCAAAAAGTTCTTTTAGTGCTAATAGTTTGGATTTGAAAATGAAATTCAATTGAAGATGCACTACTGAAAAATTTACATTTGAGGTTGTGGATGATCAAATCAAAATTCTGTGCAAACAATTATTTTGACACAATTGTAATATTTTAATTCATTTGCATTCTACACATGCAAAAGGACCTTCGGTGTACGTTGGGGTATGCGACCGCAAGTCATCCAATGGATGTACACAGCGATTGTCAGACCCATTCTCACCTATGGCTCTATTGTATGGTGGAAGGCAGTGGAAAAATCAAGCTATCTCAAGAACTTGAATAAGGTACAGAGACTGGCCTGTATAGGAATAACAGGGGCTCAAAGATCCACACCACAGGTTGGGTTGGAAATCATTCTGGATCTCCCGGCTCTGGATGAGTTCATAAGGCGCACGGCAGCCAAAACCGCAATTCGTTTAAAAGAATTGAGTTTTTGGAAGCACAGCACTTATGGACACGGGTCAATCCTACAAAGATATGACATGATTCCAAGACTGACGGAGACCACCGATTACATCCCCCCTCTAATAGATTTTGACAATTTTCTATTTGCATACCAGAAAGACAGGGATGGGATCCTAATTCACTTATAAGTGAACAGGGTATCCCTTTCTACACTGACGGTTCGAAAATGGAATCAGGAACAGATGCTGGAGTGTTTTGCCAATCTCTCAACATCAGAGAGGCGTATAAACTCCAAGCTGACTGTAGTGTCTTTCAGGCCGAGATCTATGCCATTGAAAAAGCAGCTGAATTGGTACATCATGAAAAGCTAAGCTCCTCGGAGATTACTTTTTTCGTGGACAGCCAAGCTGCCATCAAAGCCTTAGCCAGTGAGACCATAAGATCAAAGGCAGTTTTAAACTGTAGGAAAGAATTAAATAGAATCTGCCACACTAACCAGGTTAAGCTCTGCTGGGTTCCTGGACATAGCAATATAGAAGGGAACGAAATAGTAGATGAACTAGCCAGGAAAGGGTCAGAAGCAGACACAAGTAGTAGTGACCATTCAGATAGGGGGCCACTCGTCCCGATTGGGGTACTCAAGAGGAAGATAGACCTTAAATCAAAAGAGATAATCAATAACTCCTGGAAATCCAGGGACGATTGCGTAATCTCTAGAAATTTATGGCCTAACATTAATGAAAAGGAAACTCGGTATATTTTATCGCTGAGTAAAAGGAACATTAAAATCCTGATAGGTGTACTAACGGGTCATTGCGCCATTGGCACAATGGCCAACAAGATAGGGGCTTTTGCACCCGATTCTGTAGGAGCTGTCAGGATGAGGAGGAAATAGAAACCATTAAACACCTGCTCTGTGACTGTCCGAACCTCCAAACTAACCGACTCCGTCATTTTGGGAACAGCTTTGTTGGGGAACTGGATGATCTAGCACAGGTCTCAATGGCAAACATGAAGAAATTTATAGAAAGCACAGGCTGGTTCGTTAACGAGCCGGTCTACGTTAATCGACAAGTTTGAATAGCATCGATGCTAACTTTTATTTTTATAGGGGATCACAATGGACCAGTAGGCCCCCGTGTATGCAACAGTTTACGCTGGGCACACCCCTCATAACCTAACCTAACCTAACCTAATATTTTAATTTTAAATTTGCTTGAAGGTTTCAAATTTTGTGGTAAATTCACATCAAGCAAAGTTAACAACGTTGACACAGCAGCGTGTCAAGTGTACATGTACGTTGATGATTTCCTTCTAGGTATGGGTCGCTGCCCTTATTAATACTTTACAGACTAAAATAGGAAACAAAATTGTTGATGTGCCTATTTCAGAACTTACCAACGCCAAAAGGACTGTGAAAGTTTTGTTTGCCAATGTTAGTTCTCCATCTTCCGCAATAAAGTTAGAAGCCGAATAACGGTTAAAACTTATATTCTGATGTGTATTCCAGTGGCCAACAGTTGCTAATCCTGATGATGTTACTTCGACTATTTCAAATGTGTAATTGACACGACGTCGCCCACTAAAAAGGATTTTCCCCGTAAGTCCCTCTACTTCACTCTTTTTACAGAAAACTCTCATTAAAAAGAATGATTGAATAAAAATATACTACCCAACATACCATTACCAAAGAGTTAGTGAGACTATAGCCATTTTCTAGAACATTCTTGTCTGCACAAGTTAAAGCAGTCGATTTAACTTTAACCGATTTTGTTCCTTCAGCAAAAAGATTTACTGCATCATAAAGTAAGGCCATTTCCAAAGTTATTGGACAAGAAACTGTTGTATTGAAAGAACGAAATGTTGTGTTGGTAGCATTCACTATCGGATGGATAGGCTTTCCAGATAGCTTTTTCATATTGTTTTTTTGTTTATTTTTTTTTTTTTTTTTACGCGGAGGTAAAAGTTTATTTACGAGCCCTATAGTGCTCTGAATGTTTACAAAAAGCTATTTGGATGAGTTATCCACATTAACTGGAAAATCTAGATTCTTTTCTTACTATTTCTTTCAACATCGTCCTCAGGATATCCTAGTGCCACTATCAATTCTTTCACTTGGGGATTTTCTTGTGAAAACATCCTTATACCGGTGATGTTGGCTTCACTATATTTGAATTCTTCTAGATCTATGGTTTGTAAGTCAAGATTTCCAATAATGTACTTGTATTCTTCAGTAATTATTCCAACTTGTTGTGCCTGGTGAATTTGTAAAGTTTAAAAAAAAGTGAAGAATAAGTGATAGGATCACTATGTATGTCTATATTTCTTAGTTTTAATATTCCATCAAATAGTATTTATAGTTAATTAACTAAATGCTTACCTGAGTCAAAACGTCTTGAAGGGTATCTGTAGATCCTACTAACAAAATTTTGCTATCTTCAGATTTTCGAATTTTACGCAACAAGTTTCTGTAATCTCCATCTGGTTCCAAGCCATATCGGCGAGCTGTTATTAAAGGTACTTCTTTCTTGGCATAAAGTTCTAACAAGCCATTCAGAAAAGGTAAATAATCTCCTTCAAAAAAAAATGTGTTATCTTTTTTGTTTCACATTTTATTTTTGTTTCAAACCTGATTCATACAAAAACGTAAACCTTTTCCACTTAAATTCTTCAATTAGTTCGAACACACATTTAACAATATCATCTTCTAGAGGGTACAAATTTATGACAGCCTTATTTTGATCATAACCCCTATGCGAGTAAATATATGGAACTTCTTTTGAGTCACAAATGTTCATCATATGCAAAGCAGAGTTTTCCGAAGTAGTTGGAAAGATTCCACCAATTCCACTCTAACAAACCAACCAAAACAAAATGTAAAGAAACTTTTACTATATGCATAAGGTACCATCATTATGTCGCATAATTTTTGTGAAGCTTCATATACATTTGCAAACGCAACATCGGCTTGATTGCCAATCAGAGGAATGTTCAAATCCACATTGGCCTTTGCAATTGCGTTCTGAAAAATCGTTGTCATCTCTCCGGAATTTCGGTCAGAGACCAAACCTATAAATTGATGATGTTATTATTATTTCAATAAAAAACAATAAAATAAGTAAACAAAAAACACTTAACGGGTAAATTATGCCATACAATCGTCAACATGAAATATTGATTTAAAACTTAAATTGTATATGGACATAATTCTGCTTATGTACATGCTAACATGACAGATATGTTCACAACGACAAATGTATACTTCAGAAATTATAAAAAGAAATAGAATTTGAAAAAAACACCAAAGACCAAACGTTTTCAGTCTTTCATTGATTACTTTTAAAATCATTTATTTACCTATTCTAATACCATCTGAATCCGTCCGATAACCTTGGTAAGCAATTACAATTGTCATAGGAAAACACGCCACAAGAATGAAAATACTTGCAAATACATTTTTTCTATTCATATTGAAATATTATTTTTTACGGAATAGACTATAAATTAATTTCAGTAATTCATTTTTAAAAGAATTTCAAAATTTCAGCAAAATGTAATGTAGTCGACCTGTTCCGATGAAGAGAAAAAAAACGACTGAGATCTTTTTGTTTACAGTCGCATGGATGTGCTTTATTGAACTCAGGAAACAGCATTCCTCAAGATTTTAGTCTACATGCTAGAACTCGACTGAATACAAAATTTCAGAACGACCGAGCGGATATGTACATAGGTATACTTTTAATAAATTATAAAAATAGATTTTTAACTGCGACTTGTATAGATAGAATCTATAGCATGTTTTGGATTCGTAAAAAAAGTTAAGACTTTGATCAAATATGACATTACAAACAATGACAGAGAAGTCGAAAAAAGTGAGTCCGGCAATTCCGTCCGTCTGTCTGTAAACGCACCTAAAGCCTTTACCACTGCTGGTCCGATTGACTTCAAATTTGAAAATTAGAGGTTTGAGGGAATTTGTGTTGGTCATTTTTTTTTGCCGAAAACCAAAAGTTTAAATTTTCTCAAAAATGGCTCCTACGGTGTTTTTGTACTTCCTCGATTTTTTTTTGTTTTATGGAAGAAAAAATGTTTCTTTGGCAACTCTCATAGGTTAGGTTAGGTTGGAGTGGCTGTCTGGATGTCATTGACATCACCCTATGTTTATAACTATGTTTTCTTTTGAAAAGAAGTGCAAAATACAGCTGATTGTATATCTTATGTGGAAAAATAGAACGATTTGCTAATGATTTGTGTTTCAATTTTGTACAATTCCAATGATCGGCTGAACTTCAACCAGGAAAAATTTTCAATTACAGAAATTAACAATGATTGCTATAACCGAACCGTCAGAAATAATCCAATGAGCGTTTCAATGATGAATACCAATGAATGCTACAACTGGACCCAAACAGGAAAAAAACACACTATATTTATACTTAAGAGTTGAGAAAGCAATGATATAATAAATTACTTAATATTTTTGTGAAATGTAGCTCAGTTAGAAAATTTATATTATAAAATAAATTTTATGCTTTTTTACAACAGAAGTATTTGTAGGCCTTCTATATTATTTATTAGAAGATGGCAAGAAGATAAAAACGCAATGGAAACAAGAAGCTTTAGTTATGTGATATAGAAGTAGGATAAAAAATCAGTAAGTGGATTATGCGCATGTTTAAAACACGAAGAATAATTAATGATTAATGAAATATACTCATTAGGAACACTTCGATGCGGAATCCTCTCAACAAAGTCGAAATTCGCCACAGAGCTATAGACTTGGGATCATTCCACCTATAGAATGCCTGGCACTCTTTAATGTATTAATTTAATTTAATATTAATATTCAATTCCAAAAAATCAAGTTCCAATAAGGCCATCGATCATGAATTACTCTCTACGTCTCTACTCGTGCGAAATATTATCAGTTGATTACATACTAAGCGATACCTACCCCCACCATAATTTCATGGACCATTCCTGTAGAAATATTTGTCGTAGTATTATAGAATCCATAATTGTCATCGGCATGAATATTAAAAGTAAAATTAAATCCCAGTTTTAAAGCCAGTTCTTTTATGAGATCGACGCCAAAACCTTCATAGCGGGCATTTCCTTCTAGCTGAAGCGTTGATTGTTTAAGCATTGCATACGGGGCGTTCTTGAAAAAAGAAATTAATAATTTTAAAGGATAAACTCTATTTATTATTTTGTATAAATTAAGATTTAAGTGATAATATGAAAAACTATTGCTTGTTTTTGTTTGTTAAGCAGATTGTTCAGGTTTCTGTTCAATCAACTCAGGTGAAGCACAAATGATGTATATAATAATAATGTTATCGACTCACAGGTTCACATATTTAATCGAGCTGTAGGTATATCTTATGTGTTTTCTTGCAAGCAAAAAGTTCTTTTAGTGCTAATAGTTTGGATTTGAAAATGAAATTCAATTGAAGATGCACTACTGAAAAATTTACATTTGAGGTTGTGGATGATCAAATCAAAATTCTGTGCAAACAATTATTTTGACACAATTGTAATATTTTAATTCATTTGCATTCTACACATGCAAAAGGACCTTCGGTGTACGTTGGGGTATGCGACCGCAAGTCATCCAATGGATGTACACAGCGATTGTCAGACCCATTCTCACCTATGGCTCTATTGTATGGTGGAAGGCAGTGGAAAAATCAAGCTATCTCAAGAACTTGAATAAGGTACAGAGACTGGCCTGTATAGGAATAACAGGGGCTCAAAGATCCACACCACAGGTTGGGTTGGAAATCATTCTGGATCTCCCGGCTCTGGATGAGTTCATAAGGCGCACGGCAGCCAAAACCGCAATTCGTTTAAAAGAACTGAGTTTTTGGAAGCACAGCACTTATGGACACGGGTCAATCCTACAAAGATATGACATGATTCCAAGACTGATGGAGACCACCGATTACATCCCCCCTCTAATAGATTTTGACAGGAAATTTTCTATTTGCATACCAGAAAGACAGGGATGGGATCCTAATTCACTTATAAGTGAACAGGGTATCCCTTTCTACACTGACGGTTCGAAAATGGAATCAGGAACAGGTGCTGGAGTGTTTTGCCAATCTCTCAACATCAGAGAGGCGTATAAACTCCAAGCTGACTGTAGTGTCTTTCAGGCCGAGATCTATGCCATTGAAAAAGCAGCTGAATTGGTACATCATGAAAAGCTAAGCTCCTCGGAGATTACTTTTTTCGTGGACAGCCAAGCTGCCATCAAAGCCTTAGCCAGTGAGACCATAAGATCAAAGGCAGTTTTAAACTGTAGGAAAGAATTAAATAGAATCTGCCACACTAACCAGGTTAAGCTCTGCTGGGTTCCTGGACATAGCAATATAGAAGGGAACGAAATAGTAGATGAACTAGCCAGGAAAGGGTCAGAAGCAGACACAAGTAGTAGTGACCATTCAGATAGGGGACCACTCGTCCCGATTGGGGTACTCAAGAGGAAGATAGACCTTAAATCAAAAGAGATAATCAATAACTCCTGGAAATCCAGGGACGATTGCGTAATCTCTAGAAGTTTATGGCCTAACATTAATGAAAAGGAAACTCGGTATATTTTATCGCTGAGTAAAAGGAACATTAAAATCCTGATAGGTGTACTAACGGGTCATTGCGCCATTGGCACAATGGCCAACAAGATAGGGGCTTTTGCACCCGATTTCTGTAGGAGCTGTCAGGATGAGGAGGAAATAGAAACCATTAAACACCTGCTCTGTGACTGTCCGAACCTCCAAACTAACCGACTCCGTCATTTTGGGAACAGGTTTGTTGGGGAACTGGATGATCTAGCACAGGTCTCAATGGCAAACATGAAGAAATTTATAGATAGCACAGGCTGGTTCGTTAACGAGCCGGTCTACGTTAATCGACAAGTTTGAATAGCATCGATGCTAACTTTTATTTTTATAGGGGATCACAATGGACCAGTAGGCCCCCGTGTATGCAACAGTTTACGCTGGGCACACCCCTCATAACCTAACCTAACCTAACCTAATATTTTAATTTTAAATTTGCTTGAAGGTTTCAAATTTTGTGGTAAATTCACATCAAGCAAAGTTAACAACGTTGACACAGCAGCGTGTCAAGTGTACATGTACGTTGATGATTTCCTTCTAGGTATGGGTCGCTGCCCTTATTAATACTTTACAGACTAAAATAGGAAACAAAATTGTTGATGTGCCTATTTCAGAACTTACCAACGCCAAAAGGACTGTGAAAGTTTTGTTTGCCAATGTTAGTTCTCCATCTTCCGCAATAAAGTTAGAAGCCGAATATCGGTTAAAACTTATATTCTGATGTGTATTCCAGTGGCCAACAGTTGCTAATCCTGATGATGTTACTTCGACTATTTCAAATGTGTAATTCACACGACGTCGCCCACTAAAAAGGATTTTCCCCGTAAGTCCCTCTACTTCACTCTTTTTACAGAAAACTCTCATTAAAAAGAATGATTGAATAAAAATATGCTACCCAACATACCATTACCAAAGAGTTAGTGAGACTATAGCCATTTTCTAGAACATTCTTGTCTGCACAAGTTAAAGCAGTCGATTTAATTTTAACCGATTTTGTTCCTTCAGCAAAAAGATTTACTGCATCATAAAGTAAGGCCATTTCCAAAGTTATTGGACAAGAAACTGTTGTATTGAAAGAACGAAATGTTGTGTTGGTAGCATTCACTATCGGATGGATAGGCTTTCCAGATAGCTTTTTCATAGTGTTTTTTTGTTTATTGTTTTTTTTTTTTTTTGTTTTTACGCGGAGGTAAAAGTTTATTTACGAGCCCTATAGTGCTCTGAATGTTTACAAAAAGCTATTTGGATAAGTTATCCACATTAACTGGAAAATCTAGATTCTTTTCTTACTATTTCTTTCAACATCGTCCTCAGGATATCCTAGTGCCACTATCAATTCCTTCACTTGGGGATTTTCTTGTGAAAACATCCTTATACCGGTGATGTTGGCTTCACTATATTTGAATTCTTCTAGATCTATGGTTTGTAAGTCAAGATTTCCAATAATGTACTTGTATTCTTCAGTGATTATTCCAACTTGTTGTGCCTGGTGAATTTTTAAAGTTTAAAAAAAAGTGAAGAATAAGTGATAGGATCACTATGTATGTCTATAATTTTGATATGGATTTCTTAGTTTTAATATTCCATCAATTAGTATTTATAGTTAATAAACTAAATGCTTACCTGAGTCAAAACGTCTTGAAGGGTATCTGTAGATCCTACTAACAAAATTTTGCTATCTTCAGATTTTCGAATTTTACGCAACAAGTTTCTGTAATCTCCATCTGGTTCCAAGCCATATCGGCGAGCTGTTATTAAAGGTACTTCTTTCTTGGCATAAAGTTCTAACAAGCCATTCAGAAAAGGTAAATAATCTCCTTCAAAAGAAATGTGTTATCTTTTTTGTTTCACATTTTATTTTTGTTTCAAACCTGATTCATACAAAAACGTAAACCTTTTCCACTTAAATTCTTCAATTAGTTCGAATACACATTTAACAATATCATCTTCTAGAGGGTACAAATTTATGACAGCCTTATTTTGATCATAACCCCTATGCGAGTAAATATATGGAACTTCTTTTGAATCACAAATGTTCATCATATGCAAAGCAGAGTTTTCCGAAGTAGTTGGAAAGATTCCACCAATTCCACTCTAACAAACCAAACAAAACAAAATGTAAAGAAACTTTTACTATATGCATAAGGTACCATCATTATATCGCATAATTTTTGTGAAGCTTCATATACATTTGCAAACGCAACATCGGCTTGATTGCCAATCAGAGGAATGTTCAAATCCACATTGGCCTTTGCAATTGCGTTCTGAAAAATCGTTGTCATCTCTCCGGAATTTCGGTCAGAGACCAAACCTATAAATTGATGATGTTATTATTATTTCAATAAAAAAACAATAAAATAAGTAAACAAAAAACACTTAACGGGTAAATTATGCCATACAATAGTCAACATGAAATATTAATTTAAAACTTAAATTGTATATGGACATAATTCTGCTTATGTACATGCTAACATGACAGATATGTTCACAACGACAAATGTACACTTCAGAAATTATAAAAAGAAATAGAATTTGAAAAAAAACACCAAAGACCAAATGTTTTCAGTCTGGCATAGTCATTGATTACTTTTAAAATCATTTATTTACCTATTCTAATACCATCTGAATCCGTCCGATAACCTTGGTAAGCAATTACAATTGTCATATGAAAACACGCCACAAGAATGAAAATACTTGCAAATACATTTTTTCTATTCATATTGATATATTATTTTTTACGGAATAGACTATAAATTAATTTCAGTAATTCATTTTTTAAAAGAATTTCAAAATTTCAGCAAAATGTAATGTAGTCGACCTGTTCCGATGAAGAGAAAAAAAACGACTGAGATCTTTTTGTTTACAGTCGCATGGATGTGCTTTATTGAACTCAGGAAACAGCATTCCTCAAGATTTTAGTCTACATGCTAGAACTCGACTGAATCCAAAATTTCAGAACGACCGAGCGGATATGTACATAGGTATATTTTAATAAATTATAAAAATAGATTTTTAATTGCGACTTGTATAGATAGAATCTATAGCATGTTTTGGATTCGTAAAAAAAGTTAAGACTTTGATCAAATATGACATTACAAACAATGACAGAGAAGTCGAAAAAAGTGAGTCCGGCAATTCCGTCCGTCTGTCTGTAAACGCACCTAAAGCCTTTACCACTGCTGGTCCGATTGACTTCAAATTTGAAAATTAGAGGTTTGAGGGAATTCGTGTTGCTCATTTTTTTTTTTGCCGAAAACCAAAAGTTTAAATTTTCTCAAAAATGGCTCCTGCGGTTTTTTTGTACTTCCTCGATTTTTTTTTTAAACACTGAGGTGTTTTATGGAAGAAAAAATGTTTCTTTGGCAACTCTCATAGGTTAGGTTAGGTTGGAGTGGCTGTCCGGATGTCATTGACTCACTTAGACCTCAAGGGTCCATTGTGATACCACTAATGAGGTTACTCATGGGAGAGTAATGAACTTAAACAAACCACTTTTTCTAGAGGTGCTTCACCAATGGCTTTTTTTCCGTCAATTCCATTTTTGGCTGGAGTTATAGCTATTTCACGGTTGCCAAGCCGATCTTCAGACTCCTTTCATTAGTGGTGCTGTCTATTTTCATTGTTAATTGAAACAATTTTTAAGTTCTCATCTTTGGATTTTGAACCTTAGACCAGCCAGTTGAAAAGCCAATGCACTACGCATTGCGCTAACAACTCCACTGATTTTTTGGTACCAAATGTGGACTTTTTTATTGCTTTTTTTTTATATCAATTGCAATGATTAGACATGCTCCTCAAAGTATGTTATTATTTTTATTTTACTTTCTTTGTGATTATCTACACTCCCATATGTGTCACAACACGGTTGCATCGACTTAGGGGTTAGAATTGAAAGATTTTCCTGATTTGTTTGGTTTACTCCATTTATAATTCACATATTATTTTTCGTGCTTTATCAACACTTTTCCTGATACATTATTGTGCATCTGCAAATTTTTCATTTGTATGTGAATAATAACAACTTTTTCTAGAGGTGCTTCCACCAATGGCTTTTTTCCGTCAATTCCATTTTTGGCTGGAGTTATAGCTATTTCACGGTTGCCAAGCCGATCTTCAGACTCCTTTCATTAGTGGTGCTGTCTATTTTCATTGTTAATTGAAACAATTTTTAAGTTCTCATCTTTGGATTTTGAACCTTAGACCAGCCAGTTGAAAAGCCAATGCACTACGCATTGCGCTAACAACTCCACTGATTTTTTGGTACCAAATGTGGACTTTTTATTGCTTTTTTTTATATCAATTGCAATGATTAGACATGCTCCTCAAAGTATGTTATTATTTTTATTTTACTTTCTTTGTGATTATCTACACTCCCATATGTGTCACAACACGGTTGCATCGACTTAGGGGTTAGAATTGAAAGATTTTCCTGATTTGTTTGGTTTACTCCATTTATAATTCACATATTATTTTTCGTGCTTTATCAACACTTTTCCTGATACATTATTGTGCATCTGCAAATTTTTCATTTGTATGTGAATAATAACAACTTTTTCTAGAGGTGCTTCACCAATGGCTTTTTTTCCATCAATTCCAATTTCAATTAACAATGAAAATAGACAGCACCACTAATGAAAGGAGTCTGAAGATCGGCTTGGAGACCGTGAAATAGCTATAACTCCAGCCAAAAATGGAATCGACGGAAAAAAAGCCACATGTGTACAGAAGGTGTTGGATTGTTTCCTCCTCCTCCTCGTCCATGCAGCTTCTACAGAAGTCGTTTGCGTAGACCCCAAGCCTCAAGGCATGTCTGCCTATGAGGCAGTGTCCTGTTATGACTCCAATTGTGGAGCTTATATTTTGACCGTTTCAAGTCTATGCTTGGCCATGTTTGTTTGGTCGCTAGGCAGGTAGTACCCTGTGAGTTTACTCCTTAAGAATCGATTCATATATAGACCCTTGTTTGAAAAAAATATGGATAGGAAAATCAAACATTGAAAAAAGGGGTTACAAAAATTGACTACTAACACCTATTTTAACACTTAATAACGTCTAATAAAAGAAGCGCAAGACTCAATAAGTAGAATAATCTACAGTCAACTCAATTATAATCTTGGTTCCAGAAACTATTTCCAGGATTCATTGAGTTCTGCAGAGATATCACTAATCTTTAAAGCAAGGTGCGAGGTTCTCAACTTAAATGGAAATCCTTACAATGGTAGTTTTAACCAATTCTGTACGCTTCAAGAAGATTTCATTAGCAAATGCCCAATATTCAATTATCAAAGGCGTTCCTGTTTTGGGAAAAGTACTCTGACTCTACAAGAGACTATAAATATCCTAAATGAACACGACTGGAAAACTTTAAGCAAATTTTTGAAAGATATTTACAATTATAGGTGGTTATTAATATCAGAATTCTATTAAATTCAAAATTGTTTGTTTTATTAAGTTGTCAATTTTGTCAACCAGGCTGACGGCATAGCCATAGCATATAATTCAAAATATTGTTTAATAAAATTTTGTAAATTCTTTTCAATAAATGAATTAATTACTTAATTACTTACTCTAAGCTACTGGATCGATTTAAATGAAATTTGGTTCAAAGAAAGGGCATACGGTACTTTTTAATGCAATAAAAGGGGTTGAAAAAGTAGGTCAATGTTTGTATGGAGGTCGATAAGGTTAGAAGTTTATGTTTATGGCTTTTGACTAAACATGTACAGGGTGATTCACTAGCGTTGTGCCAAAAAGCTAGAGCGTGTAGGTTGAGTTGAGACAAGAAAAAAATCGCATTGGAGGGCTGGGGTCTATTCCCCCCCGTTTAGCCGGGAGGGGCAACTTTCTGAAAAATTGACTTATTTTATAAAACAAAATATTAAAAATCAACGGCTTCCGTGACCGTGTTGAACCTTTTTGGAAAGCAAGAAATATCTTCTTTCATTTTGTTTTTAAATTAAATTGTTTTAACGAATAGTTTAAAAAATATTTATTTTCAAACTCAAAATTTTCAAAAAAAAAACAACAAAAAACCAGCATCCTATGTATTTTCAGTCTGTCGTCTTGTCTAGTCCAAACAACGGAAATCTTACCAAGACCTCAAAACAAAGTTGAGTCTAAGCATAGAAGACTTAAAGTTTTATTTGGTAAGCCGCACGTTGGCCTATACAAGCTAATTGATATCTTAGGGCAGGAGTCAGTTCAGGCAAAATGTAAAGTAGATAGAATTGAGTTGGGGGAAGAATTCAAAGTCAGGCGGGAGTAGGTCCTTAAAGAAAAAAAAAGTAATGAAAATAATGGAAGAAAAAGAAGAAAGAAGCTACATATATCGGTTACTTAAGAAGCTTAGCTCTCAAAACTCTTTTTTGTAAATTGAATATTTTGTTAAATTTTGTAAAATATTTCGAGATTTTTTACATTCAAGATTTGTATTCGAGATAACGTCATGATCCCCGTCACCATACTACAAAAATAGATCACACTGAATTGAGAATATTCAAAAACGATTCATGAGATTTTCACTTCGACAATTTAGTTGGACCTCACCTTTGCCATCGTACTTAAAAAGTCTCGAATCTATGAGAATTCACATTTTGATATCTCTTGCGCGCAACGTTATAACATGTCATATTGATAGCCCTCATTTACACTTGCTGTTTATAGTACTCTTTTATAGTCCGTGTCGGTTTTTAAGACGAAGGGTTAACCACTTCTTCTTAATCCCAAAGCATACAACCAATTACGGAAAAAATAAACTGTCAACAAGAGCTTGCGAGTTTTTCAATAAATATGTCGATGTAATCTACCATGGAATGCTCCAAAGATGTTTTTAAAAGAAAAATAATGAATTCGATATTAATTAATTAGAAATGGTTATAATGTCAAAAAAAAAAATGTATTTATTGTTTATAATTATTCAACTAAAATGTTTTATAATTCTTCCATGTATTTATTTTTTGTACCTATAGTGTACCTATAGATATTAAATAAATAAATATGTACAATATAAAAGAATAACGCCGCTATAGAACGCGTCTTGAAGGAAGAGTGCTACTACGTCTTGCTTATTTCCATACAGATCAAGGAGGCCTTTAGCAATGTCTGCTGGTCCAGAAATCGATTTTGAGGTTTGTCTAAGAAATTTCTGTTTGTATTCATTCTTCTAACTTTTTACTTCCAAAGGTGCTGTGTCTGATCTAGCTCAACATTTCCTCGACAAGATTTAGTTGGTCGTGAAGGATGTCGAACGCGAAGACATCGAATTCGTTTGCAAAACTTTGAGCTGCCGGCCAATCGTCGGTTAATAATACCTGTTAATAATACCAATGGAACCACATCTTCACAAACAACAAAAGTGGGATTTGTCGAGTCAAATTGGTCTATATGGCTGTTTCCACAGTCATACTTAATCAGAGGTTCTATTATCTTGGAATAAGGGACGTATGGCGTATGGAGTGTTTCACAAATATTTATTTCAAAATAATAGAATGGGCTTTTTGCTTTTCCAACAAACAGTTTTTTTTTACGTTTTATTACAAACATTTTACATTATTGTCCAAGAAATATGTCCCGTGAGCTTTTTGGTAATTTTATTGATAATTTTCTTTGCAAACTTACATTAGTAAGTAAATATTTTGACTTTCAAGCAATTTAGGCAACAAGAGCATGTATCTTCCACGAAATCATGTGTATAGTATGTTTTTTATTTTTATTTTTAAAACTACTCATACACACATAATGTATGTATGGATGTACATACTTCTGTTCAGGTTCTCCGGAAAAGTTTTAAGGTTTTTGAGAGCATGGCACAATATAAAGCTTTTCCATGCCATCGAAAAATGTGAATTTATTCCGCAGTCGAACTTCTCCATTCTAGCAAAAACATTTAAAACAACATTTTCGACATTTCGAGCATTGGGAATCCCGCTGGTTTTAAAAATAAAAATTATTTTGACCATGATTTTTGAGATATAAATTTTCAAAGCCTTATAAATCCTTTAAAATGAAAGAATTTTTTTTGTCTCGGCTACGAGTGTTAGTTGCTGGTTGCATTTTAATTCTTACAGTTGATTTTACATGGGCATATGAATACTCCCCTTACCGTCAACAAGAGTATGATAGCTTGCGAATCGGTAAAGGAACGACAGTTTGTCATTCTCATTACTTTTTTTATCATTATCTTGTATTTAAGGTTTAATATCAGACCAAAATGCCAACGAAATGTTTACAGTGTTTGAAAGTGCAATTCAAGTTGCAAATTCGGATTTGGAAATACCTCTTCAGTCTTCCAAAGCGGAAATAGTTTATGGAAACTCGTTCGATGCTTACAACAATCTCTGCAGCATGTTAACGGTAGGCTTATTTTGAATATTAATTTTTCAATTTGTCAGTCAGTTAATGGCTTAATATTTTCTCAAAAAACCGAAATAAATTATTATTGCATATTTTTTTTTGAATAAGTTCAAAACTTAGTAAGAAAACTTGTTTTGAAGTTATATTATTTAATTGATTTCATATAGTTTTTGCCATTTTGTACCCAAAAAGATGTTAGGTAAAGTTGAGGCAGTGACTTGTCATGACTCTTATTAATAAGCTTATAATGGACATTATTTAGTGGTATGAAGTCTTTTTGGAGTTTTTTAATTGTTAGTACTTGCCAAATTTGTTATTCCAACGAATGTTTGTACCTTATACATTTACGATATGGTATGACACTAGTTTCCATGGATGCATCACGTTTTCTCTTGGCCTAGATAAAATCTTATTATAATAGCTACAACTAATGTCTGGAATACGCTGCAATAGATGGATTTTATTTCCATTTATACGGGTTAGGGTTAATTTATGTCACACGAAACGACAAAAACCTATGGGGATTATTTCAGAAAACCAGAAATTTGTGGTAGTTCTGGCCAACAGATGGTGAGTTTCTTTCGCAAATGTTGGTATTACTGTTAACAAAGAAGAAGAAGAAAAAGAGACAAAACAATGTTGTTGTTGACAACTTTATAAAGGAAAAAAAGTATATATATTCTTTTACACAGCAATATACAAACAAACAAGAATGTCACGATTTATTTTAAGATTTTAATCAATTAAGACTTGGTACAGAGATTTTTTTTAACGGTCTATAATCAACACATAATCCTTTTGCGCCATTTTTTCTTGGGAACTATTACCAAAGAAAATGAATATGGAATATGAACAATCGAAAGTTGGTCGCATATGAATTTTGTTTATGTATATTGGATTCTGCGTGTAATTACTTAGAAATTAATCTTCGGTGGGATCAGATTTTTCACTGAAAAATAATAAAAAAAAATATATAAAATACTAGCTGACCCGTCAAACTTCATACTGCCTCTAACATAAGACCTATACTTTTGTACCCCGCTAAACAACCACTACCCGCCACCGCATTATCCCACTACTAAATTTTCAAAAGTCGTCTCAAAATTTTACAACTTGATAGTAAATGGGACAATTCGAAATTTTCAATATCTTGTATCTAGTTTGAAAATCAAAGTTGTCGTTCTAACAACTGGAATAATCAAATAGAATATTTTGCTTATCAATACGATGATTGTTAATTTAAAGTTATCACATTGAAAACTATGTTAATCAAATACAACAATAGTGTTGTCAATTTGAAAACTAATGTGATTTTCAAATGAACATAATGTCATGAGTTAGCAGTCGGTAGCCGCGTTTATCGGACGTAAAAAGTTCTGTGTGAGATTAATAAAAAAAAAAAACATTTTAATTCAAAGAAAGTTAAAATAGGTGAAAATATTATATTTCTTATAAGACTTTAACGTTTAGTGTATAAAATTAAAAGGCTTAAAAGTACATACTACATTTTGAAAACATTTCTTTTCTTTTAAAGTTGTGTGTTTTATACTTAGTAAAATTAATGTCTTTATAAAGAGTTGGAGTCGGAAACAATTATCTCCGATATTTGAAGGTATGTATGTGTAAGCATATTATAATATAAACAATGTAGATTGAGAATTTGTTTTGCGTTAGCTTAATATTGTATATTTGCTTCAGTATCCTTAAGTTTACAGTTTTTCCCTTAATTTTCATTAACAGAACGGAGAATTGGCATTAAGAGCTCTAGAAAGATGTGCAAATCGGCCGGCTGGCGGCGGCGATCAAACAATATATTATAAAATGGATAAATGTAATTGGCTTATCAGCAGTCAACTTTTTTACATCTTGTTCATATATTACTATATTATAATTTACTTAAGTATTTAACTTTTTGTTACAAATTTAAATTTCACATTGATTCAAATAAAATGTTTCCAAAATATTGAATCTAATTCATTTTTAAACAGTTCTTAAAGTTTATATTTCAGAATGAAAGGAATGACTCATAAATTTATAGGAAGTAAGTATACGAGTGCATTCATGGTTTCCTGAAAATGAGCGCATCCTTTAGATCGAAAACAAAGAGAGAATGAGATTTTTGGTATTACTGTGATATTTTTCGCAGCCGAAGCAGCATTCTTATATTTTAAAACCACGGCAATCAAATAAAAAAAACTCAATTCAAAAGTCTATAGTGGTTGTAATACTGAAAACCACAGAAAATCATGGTTTTCATATTGGCAACCTTTGTTTTCAAGTTGATAACAACGATTTTCATTTTTCAACAACTATTTTCAATTTGATAACCGTTGTTTTCATTAGGATTACCGTGGTTTTCAATTTGATAACTTGGGCTTTCAAGATGACTACTACCATGATAAATGAGACTACTATAGTTTTCAATATGACGACTATAGTTTACCTTTTGATAACGCAAACCATCAATGTGACAACCCAGGTTTTCGAATCAACAATTTCTTGATGACGCCATTAAATTGAAAATCTTAAATTATCATATTGACTACGTCGGTCATTGGTTGTAAATTGACAACAAAATATTCAATTTAAAGCACAAAATTATCAATATGACTGCCGATTTTGGTTCAGTGTACCGTCTACAGTGGTAGTCTTTCCCCGCTATCCAGCTGTCTATCCCGTTACCAGCTAAAACGGTACCACTCTACACGGTACCCTTTGCCCGCTACCCACTACCCGCAATCTGCTGTATCCGCGCTACCCCCTTAGCCCACTACCCACTACCCTGGCCATATCTCATGAACAGCTTCTTGTAAAAGATACTTTAAATCCATCTACTCTACAGCACTACAAACATTCCCTTCAAATTAGGTACGTAGGGGTCCGTGGTAGGAGGGTAAAAATTTGGCAGTAAATGTATTTTTAAATTCCACACCATAAAAATATAACAAAAAATAAAAAAAAAAGTTTGGGTGAACCACCCTTAACACCTAGGTGTGTAAAAATTAGTCATGAACCTGTTATATACCTGTATATCTACTGAATATACAAACGAAATGTTATCAAAATCGGTCAAGTCGTTTCGGAGGAGTAAAACACTAAAACTGTGGCATAAGAATTTTAAATATAAGATAAGACATCTCCTTGCTGGGACACTTGGGGTTTTATTCGCTTCGAGAAAAAGATCTTCTTTCTAGTTGTTTAAGCTTTACAATGTCATGACTCATGACTCATGATAATTTCTTTGTAATTAGTATGTTTTTCCCAGCCTTACCTGGGCTTATAGTCCTTTCATCTAGGAGTTCGGAGGCTAATAATTGAGTATATGAAAAGTTACAAAACCTCTCAGGTTTTCTCCTGTTTGTTTGGTATCGATGACGTTGAAATAATAAATCGTAAATTGTGTGAAAAATTTGACGTAAATGCCAACATTTGGTGTTTACGTCGAAACAATACTTGAACCAGTTGATTTTTATGGATATATGTACTTCAAAACAATTTGAATATCTCAGCAACGCAAAGAACGGATTAAAGATTTTAAAAGAACGCCTTAAAAATTTAAGACTGCATCCCAGTTCAAATAATGCAAATTGGCGTTTACGGCATCTCAATGCTAGAGCGACGTTTTGCCTAGGATATTCTGCCTAGTTTAATAGACATCTGTTTCTTTTTCTCTATTATTGGCTCTTAAAATATTTAATAAGTATCGCAGCATTTTTTTCCTGTAGGTATGTATGCAGTAGCGGCGTTAGGGTGGGGCGCGGTTGCGCGACCGTCCAGGGTGCCGGATATATAGGAGCACCACAGGCGCCCCTTTATTTCCTCTCGCTCATTGAGCAAGGCCTACTTACTCGTAAATTCCTTAAATTTAGCGAACAAATCGTTATGTTGGCAACACTAGAATGGAACGCAGTCTTCAAATCGGAACACTGCACTATATATACATATATTTAATTTCGACGGGAATCCCCGACCATTGAGAAAAATATTATCTATCTCTTTTAACGTTTACATTAGATGGAGTTGATGTTATTTTTGACGAAGTGGAATACACTCAGCTCATTCTCATTCATTAAGTCGGTGCATGCACTTAAAACAGTTATCCCAATTATGCTACGTTGCGATACTGATATTCGTCATCAAAGATGAGACATGGAAATGAAGGATTTCTAACTTTTTTCTACTTATTTTTAGAAACGATTTCACGGGCACTTATGACACGTTCTAATCCAAATAGTTATATGAAAACACCGAAACATTTTCGGCTCAGAACTACATGCTTCAAATGCGCCATTTTAACGGCGAATAAGGAATTGGCTGAAGAACTGGAAATTAAACCTGTGTTTAGAGCTACGACAAGAACTCGATATGTTAAGCGTCAAGCTGGTAGAACCTTTGTATATATATATTTGGGTAGTACTATCAAAAAAAACTGCTTCTGTGAAAATTCTCATGACGGTGCCACCATAGTTTCCCATACTCCCCAAATATATATACAAATGGTGAAACTGTCCGTGATGAATGGTTATTTCTTTTAATAAATGGTAATTTCATCATATCTTTTTCCTTTTTCATATGGGTTTGAATTGCAGTTAGGGGGCGCCGCATGAATAACGCCCAGGGCGCTAGTTGTGCTAAAACCGGCACTTTATGTATGCATGAATTCGTCTATCAAGGGTGTTGCTAATAACATCGCAGTGCATGCATATTTAACAAAATATGTGATATCAATACCTAGTTGCATTTGTTTTTACAAAATTTGAAAAAAAAAAAATGAAAACAAATATCCCAAAAGTTTTCATTTTTATGGAATCCTTTTTTCCTTTTGTGAATCGTGAAATATCATGAAAATTTAAAACGTGAAAATAAATCTAGGAAAAGTCAAAATAAATCTTATTGAGCCAGTGAAAACACTTCGGTGAAAACGTAATATTATTAACAGAAAAATACTTTCTTGAAATAGCTTATTTGGTCCACATGCAACCCCATAAGTAAAAATCGGCGGAATAACCGTGGTATACAGCTACTATGTAATAAAAGGGTGAACACCTTTTCTTCATCCGATGGCTTTTATGCATGGCTTTTGGTTCTTCTTCTATCCCAGGTTTGCAACTGCAATTTATATCTTTTGGCCGATCATATCAAGAACTCCGAGTTTTTAGTTAATAATAATTCTATTTAATATTAGATAAATTTACTAAGAAAATATCAAAAATATACATACAAAATATGAAAACTGTGTTATAATAAACTTTTTTTTAAGCGAGGGGTTGGCGGACTATTCGCAACTTCTTCAAGAAACTCTGCATTACATTTACGCAACATTTGCGATATCAAAGAAATTCCATTCATTTATTCTCACATGAATATTGGCATTGAAAAGTCTATGATTAACTTACACCCTCATCCAAGAGACATCGCAAGAGTTATACGTGATATTGCAGATGCATATAGCTGGACAAGTTTTACATTCCTTTATGAATCGGGTATTTGCTTATATTTCTACATTATATCAACAAATATTAATTTTTTTTATATTCCAGGTGAATTTCTTCCAGTTCTCAATGAGTTAATGGAATTTTACAAACTTGGAGGACCGTATATGACAGTTCGACGTTATGATTTGCAATTGAATGGCATTTATAGACCCGTTCTACGGAGAGTCCGAAAATCAGATGATGTTAATATTGTCATTGTGGGAACCACAACATCCTTACCAGAAGTTCTACGGCAAGTACGATAATTTTCTTATTATTTTTTAATCTGTATCAAATCTATTTTTATCGAATTAAATTTCTTGGAAGGCAAAACAAGTTGGTATTATTACTGAGGAATATAACTACATAATCGGAAATTTAGATCTACAAACAATAGACCTGGAGGACTTCAAACACAGTGAAGCCAATATCACAAGTTTTCGAATGTTTTCACCCGAGCAATTGGAAGTTAAGAAGCTTATTCAAGAGTTGGGATATCCTGAAGATGAAACTGAAAGAAATAGTAAGTTAGCACTTTTATCTCGTGAAGCAAGTACTTATACATGGTTTAAATTTAAAAAAAAAATACCCCAAAACGTTCAATATTTAGTTATAATTATTTGATATCACACCCATATTAAAAAGAGGAAAAATTTGTATTTTTGTAAGCTACAGTTCCGATTTCAAAGATTTTTAGACCATTAGAAAGCTTCATTCATCCTGAGTTACAAGGGCTATATTTTCTAACTAGCTGACCGAGCAAACACTATTTAGCCTTATAAATGTTAATCTTCGGAAATACTAATCCGATTAAAAAAAATACTTCCAATAATAGAAAACTGTAATATTCAGCAGAACCTAATATAGGCTGTAGTTGTGCATAAGCCCATGAATTAGTACAAACATTGACAGATGGTTCCACTGCCATTCTAATGAACTTTGAATGTCTCAAATCATCAGTCTTATGAAGTTTGATTTTGAGAAACAAAACAATTAATAGATATATGTTTAATTGTATATAGATATATGGAAATGAGCGAATGAAAATTGATGAATCTTGCTATATGTATGTCACAGTGCCAGTAAACTTCTGTAGTTATCCCAAAAATTACGGAGAACTACAAAAATCATCCGTGGCTCAATCATAGAGAATATATAATATCTAGAGTCGCGACTTCGGGTGTTCGCTCTCTTTTTGCCTACAAGCTGCAATTTGGTCATTTTGTACTAACCCAGTGAGAATGTGTTAGCTTTCCAATGCTTTTTAAATGAGAGACAGCACCAATACATTCGGACTGAGTTAGATACAAGAGTTTACATTTTTTTAGCGTGGACTTTTTTTGTAAATGACTCGTTTTTCAAGCTTCTGGGACTCGAAAATATTTATCCCTGCGGTAACACTGGCCCAAAGTGACAGGCTTTCACCACAGCAAATACGAGACTAAAGGCACGATTGTATGCGTATTATATCGATTTTTTCTTGGGTTTTTTTTAAGATTATATGTTAAAAGTGCAAAGAAACAATATAACGTATTTTTTTTTTTTAATTTAAATGCATTTTTTTGTATGTTTAAGTTTTTTTTTGAAAATTTTGAGCTCAACGGAATCTTAATTTAGAAATCTGAGCCCATGAAACCTACCTCGACTCAAACCTGAGCATTGTATCTAACTGTATTGGTGCTGTCTCTCATTTAAAAAGCATTGGAAAACTAAAACATTATCTAACACTGCACTCTCAAACTTTAAGTTACCACTAACAATTTCTTTCGAGCGGGTACAACGTCCCGATGGTCGGCTAGTTGCTTAACAGAAGTGTTCGTCTATTGATAATGTTGTAAGGTTGTTCAATACATCGTTGTCGAAAATCAAAAATAAACTAAATAAACCAATCAAATTAACTAGCAAAACCATAACAGCAAATCTATATCATTTTTTGTAAACCGGATGAGAAATTAAGAAAAAAAAAACAAAAACTAAAAAAGAAATGTTGTATTTTTGGTGGCAGGACGTTTTGGTTAACTTATTCATTACACACTTAAGTTTCTTTTATTGTATGTTTTTATATTGGAGTCCTTTGAAGACAATATAAAGTGAACTGAACTGAGCTAGAAAACTTCATAGAACACAAAATGATAGATTGTTGAACAGTTCGGGGCAAGATTTTTCCTCATGGAACACACAAACGTAAAGATACTTTTTGGATCTTCTCTGTTCTTTTCTCTGCGGAACAGATTCATTAAACAGGCCGATTATGTTCATACTAGTTTTGAGTAAAAAATGATTACGTTTGTATAGGAGTGTACTGAGAAGAAACTTTTGTATTGTTTATAATCAATAAACAAGTCATTTGAATGTTTGGAAGCATATCAGAAATTAGACTATTTAAATCGGTTTAAAAATACTGAGATGGAGTCGAGTCGTCGATGGTGATAGGTAGAAAAGGATACAAATATTGAGTATCACAGAAAACAGAATTAATTATTTCTTGTAAGTTTTTCTTTTGATAGCGAAGTATCAGTCAAAATTGGCTTAGTTATTATGTTAGTCGATTTCTCCTCTGATAATCACAAATACATTGTATAATCGAATCGAAAGAGCAAGCAGAAATTAGAATCTACGTTTTTACAGTTTCCTGTCCAGTAACGATTGAAATGGCTTTACTCTACGATGGGGTACAATTGTATGCAGAAACATCCAAGTCGATGAGCTATCAAACAGTTTCTGTAAACTGCTCAGATGCTTCCGTTTGGGATAAAGGTGAAACTTTTACAAATTTCATGGTTACGGTGAGGCACATGAACTGACACATATTCTTATAATTCAAAATTTAATTTATATTTAGAGCGTCAGAAACGGTATCACTGGAAATATATTTTTCGAAAAACGTGTCCGTACAGATTACGAACTTGAAATTGTTGAACTGACGCCAGCAGGTCTAAACAAAGTTGGGACATGGCACACGGAAACAAATCTTACTATAAGTAGAACAACTCCATCGAATGTTGTCGTTCATACAGGAGAATTATCGTTAATCAATAAAACGTTTACTGTACTTTTGGCTATAGTATGTTAAGGTATTAGGAGTGTAAAAAACAAACAAGTTAGCATTCTTGTTATATATTGCAGAATCCACCTTATGCTATGTTGAAACAGTCAACTATTCAGCTTTCCGGCAACAGTAGGTACGAAGGATTTGGAGTCGATCTTATTCAGGAGATTGCAGACAAACTAGGCTTTAACTATACTTTTAACATACATGGTGACGATAATTATGGATTTTATGATACATTGACCAACACATCCACTGGAATGGTGAAAGAAATCATGGAGGGGGTAAGTAACACTAGTTGTTTATGAGTGAAATGGAAAAACATCGTTAAAGGTCGATCTTATCTTATATCCTTCTTTTTGCTTCTGGAGAGTTTGTTTAAAAGCCCACAGACACAGACAAGACTCTTGTGCACACAACGGTATCGTTCCGCCACACACGTCATTCCAACTATTTGACAAGTGATGTCAATGTGGATGAGGAAAGACTATTAGCGTGTTTTTTTTTTGGTCGTCCGGAACCGTTCCGAACGATTCCCAATTCGTTCACTTGACAAGTTCAAGTTCTTGACAGTTCTTGTTCTGAAAAGAACAGAAAACGAATTTGAAGGCGGAATCAAAAACAGCGGCATGTCATCTGCAAATTCTGCATAATATGAGGTTTCAGAAATACCTACATAGGCATTCAACCATAAGAAACAAAAAAATGTGTTTTTTTCTATCCGGAATCGGACAGTTCTGTATACAAATTCCGGTTAGAATTTACAAAATAAAAAAAAAACGCTATTTGTTGAGTGATGTAGATGTGGACAGTTAGGTCTGTGATTTAACGTCGATCGACGTATTTATTTTGGTTTACAACAATAACACTAGTTTACAAAAATAAAAAAAATCTTTTACCCAAAGACAATTAATACTGAAGTTGGTTTCTATGATCCCACAGATTATAAAAGTATATGAAATATATTTTTATCACGTCTAGTTTTCTTACTACATCCTCATTAAATTATTACGCTACCTTGTAACTGGTACTAAGTTAATATTCGCTTTTGTTGTATTAATCGTATAAGTTAGCATTTTGATTGGCTTTAAACTATCTTAAAAGATAGTTTCAATTAAATCCAAATAAATTTTGCTATATTTTAGGTAAAATTTTCCAATTAAAGAGCGGGAGGTATATTCGTGAGAACCGATAAACGAGTCTTAAATACTTAAAACCATTTTTTCCCAATCTTTCTGATATCAAAGTCAAAGAAGGAATCTTTGTGGGTCCCGAATAAGAAAAGATGAACGTTTTGATGGTCGTTTATCCAGTGTCGAAAAAGATACTTCGTATCTTTGTATATATACTGCTCTAGTAATGTCATCATCAAGAATCGACAACAGCGCCCCTATGAATGCCAGGCAGAACTATTCTGATTCTTTTTAAAATACGAGCAAATAACTACCAACGGTAATAACAGGTTCCACTCAAAATTCAGCCTGGTGCCACTACTAGAGCATTATATACTTTGTATTCAAAGTTTGTATTAATTTAAAGCAGCCCAGTAGTAAAAAATTTCTTGGGCAACCATAAATAAGAAGATTATGAAGACATTTTTTCCGATTTTTAAAAGAATTACCTTTAGATGGGGTTTATTAAGTCATTCGAAATTCTGTTTTTTACATTCATAACTGCATTTTTTCCTGAGAAACTGGGAAGTGTAAGCGATGAATGTGGTAAGCGTTTTCATCGGGATTTGAAGATTTATGAAGAAATCTTCCAAGACTTTTGAGAAAAAAATATCTTAAAAGATTACCGTTAGTGTATATAAAGAGGAACAGATGCTAATCCGTCCAAAAAAGGAAGTTAACTGTCATTTTTGATTTTTTTGTTGGTAAGACACAGAAGATTGTTAGAAAAAGCTAAGGTTAATATTTCAAAAACTTGACGTCCTATTTTTTTTCCAACTTCAGTTTTTAACATAGGGTTCATTACTTTATCATTTAACATAAGTTTCATCTTTGGGTAAAAAACTTTGTAAACTAGTGTAATTATTGGATGGCTTACGTGTTCTTTGTATTTATTTAACAACATATAATATTATGCTTCTTTTTTCTCTGCCACAAGAATTATTTTTTTAGTTCGAATAGTTGTTGGAAAATCGCGGTTATGCAGGTAATATTAGTATAACCAAAGCGAAATCTGAGGAATTCATGAAGATTGCTAATTTGTGCCGTGAGAAATTCATTGATTTTGTTGCTCAAATATTTCTTGGAAAAAAGGTAGTAATGCTATACGAATACAATATCTTAAAAAAAAGCGATATCTTAAAATCTGTTGCAATCAACTGAGATCCGAAAATGTTGTTTTCATATTTTTAAGATTAATAGTTTCAAAGTTTTTAAAGAAAGAAGAAAAATGTGCACGACTGGGTCGTACGAACTTGCTCCTGCATGATAAAACTAAATATTTATGATTACTTAAATTGCAAAAGGTAGTGTTAAAATAAGAGATATACTTTGAGCAATTCTGATTACACTCTTACTTACAGCTTACACTTAACTAAAAAAAAAAATATTAAAATAATTAGAATTTATTAAAAAAATTAAAATTTGGAAATGTACCTCGTATATACATTTCATTCCAAAAATTTAAATGCCAAACAAATTCAAACCTTATTCTTGATTTATTGAATTTTTTTTTTGAAAATCGTCGGAGCCGTTTTTTTTTAATTAATTTTTTATATATAAAATTTTTCAAAAATGTCTTAAAATTAATTTGGATATGCAGTTTTCAAGACCATGTAAATATACATATTATACTCCAATTTGGATTTTTAAAATTGATCCGTTTTTGAGATACAGAATTTTGAAAAAAAAAGTTGAAAATATTTTTTAAAAATCCAAAAAAAAAAATTTTAATTTTTTTGAAAACAAAATATTATTCGAACAATATATACGTACTTTCGAAAAAAAACTTACTCTGATCAGACTTTCAGTTTTCGAGAAAATCTAATAACAAAAAAACGGTTCTATGGGAGGTACCGTTTTGGAGCAATACAAAATTTTTTTTTTACATAAAACACTTGAATGTTTAAAAAAATTAAACTCGAGGAAGTTTAAAAAAAATCGTTCGGGCCGTTTTTGTGAAAAAAAAAGTTTTGATTTTTGGCCAAAAAAATCGTATGGTGGCTACCCTAAATTTTGATCTTAAAACAAAAATAAAAAAATTGGGATATGACTTTTTGCTCAAACCTCTAATTTTCAAATTTGAAGTCAATCGGACCAGTAGTTAAGCCTGTAGATGCCTGTAAACTTTCCGACAGACAGACAGACGGAATCGCCGGACCCACTTTTTTCGACTTCTCTATCATCGTTATATCATATCTCATCCTCATCTCAAATTTTTTTTTTTACGAATTCAATACTTGCCATATATTCTATATGTCGCAAGTAAAAAACGAAACAAAAAATATGTTTTTTTTTTCATATCTTAATCCTTCTATGCAAGTTCCTTCAAAACTTAAGAAAATTAAGGCACGGAACCCACTTCGAGTGAGTTTATCTCGCACTTGTCCAGTTTTTATCCTTAACATAATTATAAAAAAAAAAATCAGACTTATTTGAAAAAAAAAAATTAAATAATAAAAGTATAATCTCAGCATTGATTACATTTGGTGCAGGCAACTAACTTCACTGGGCAATGCCTTCACATGGAAATTAACTTCACCTCATGTGGGAAATATCTTCACTTCTTTCTGGTGAAGTTATATCTCAACTGTGGTGGGAAATTAATTCATCAGAAATTTGTGCGAAGTTAATTCCCACCCGTTATTCGAAGATTTTAAGAGAAAAAATCAGCCGAATGAAAAAAAATATGAATATATAAATTAAATAATGCCATGTTTTTGATAAGCAAAGAGAGAAGACAAAGGGCTTAAGTTAATAGTTCGAGATTAGTTGTCGTATTTTTTCCCCTACTTAGTAGCCAGCACAGCAAAATTTCCCTTGGCAAACAACAATAATTTGTATTGCAGTCGATAAAAAGGCCAGCTGTGCCAGCCTACAAGATCCTCTCTGCCGTAATATGTGAACGTCTGAAGCCTTTCGTCAACAATCTGATTGGTCCTTATCAATGTGGCTTCAGGCCAGGAAAGTCAACCATCGACCAAATCTTCACGTTGCGGCAGATCCTGGAAAAGACCTATGAACTCCAAATCGATACCCACCACCTTTTCATCGATTTTAAGGCCGCGTATGACAGCATCTACAGAGACGAACTGTACAAAGCTATGTCTAGTTTTGGCGTCCCTGCCAAGCTCGTTCGCTTGTGCAAAATGACGATGGAGAACTCACGCTGCTCCATCAAGGTTGGCAACGAGCTCACGGAATCTTTCGACGTCAAAAAAGGATTCAGACAAGGCGATGCACTGTCATGCGATTTCTTTAACATCGTTCTTGAGAAGATAGTGCAGAACTCCACCGTCAACACCAGAGGCACTATCTTCCAAAAATTTGTTCAACTTCTCGCGTACGCCGATGATATTGATATAATGGGAAGAACACAGCGTGATGTCAATGGCGCCTTTGTGAGAATTGAGACAGAAGCGGCAAAAATGGGTTTAGCGGTAAATGAGGGAAAAACGAAGTATATGCTGTCTTCGAGGAAGGACACCCAACACCGACGGCTCGGGCAAAACGTCACAATAGACGCGTATAACTTCGAGGTAGTAGAGGAGTTTGTCTACCTAGGCTCCGCTATAAACACGGGCAATAACACCAGCGCCGAGATCAGACGAAGAATAACTCTTGCTAATCGCTGTTTCTTTGGGCTTAGAAAGCAATTGAGTGGAAAAGCCCTCTCTCGAGCAACTAAGGTAAAACTGTACAACACACTCATCATCCCAGTCCTGCTGTATGGTGCAGAAGCATGGACCCTGACAAAATCGGATGAAAGTGCCTTAGGCTGTTTCGAGAGGAAAGTTCTTCGGGTTATCTTTGGCCCCGTGTGCATTGAAGGGGAATGGCGAAGAAGATACAACAGCGAACTTTACGGGTTGTACAACGACATGGACTTAGCCAGAAGGGTCAAGGTCCAGAGACTCAGATGGCTCGGTCATTTAGAGCGAATGGACACCAATGCTCCGGCCCGGAAAGCCTTCGACACTATTCCCGAGGGACGTAGGAGGAGAGGAAGACCGCGACTCAGGTGGCGCACTCAAGTGGAAGAGGACCTCAATCAACTCGGAGTGCAAAACTGGAGACGACTAGCCAAGGATCGAGCTAGCTGGCGGAGCCTGTTGATTGAGGCCCAAGTCCACAACGGACTGTAGCGCCACCTTAAGTAAGTAAGTAAGTGCCAGCGAAAGAACTTTCAATCATTGAAATGAAGACAGAGCTGTTGTTGTTGTTGAAGAATTATTTTTCTACGCAAATCATATGATCTTGGCTTTTCTGAGTTATGCACTCGCTTAGATTGAAGTACTTGCTAAATTTGTGTAACCCGAGGCGCAACCCTCAGGTCCATTTTGCGACGTTGTGTGTAACAATTGCCATACAAATTGAACGTGACAGATAAAGCGTTTGTTTCGCACCATTGTATTTCTATTTAGCTAGTACCTGCGAAATGGCAATCGATTGTGGTGCCATCCATCTTGAGACCTGGCACAGTGCTGTTTTTTACATAAGTTTGCTATAGGAATTTTTTTTTTTTGGGTTGATGTAGCACAAAATATCGAGAACAGCATTCTTGATTATAGTAGCTGATTCCATATACAATGTTTCGCACTTGATTACTGTGCTGGCTACTGAGTAGTGAAAAAAACACGACTAGTGCTAGCATAGACGTCTGGAAACTAGAACTCTGGATTTGGATATGAAATGCGTGTGGATATCCCCATAAACATCATACTTAATGTTTTTTTTTTTTTTGAAGCGATTACTTTTTGGGAGGGCAAACCGTATAATAACGTAACGACGCCCTTCCCTTTATCAACGCATTCATTATATCAGATTTGTTTTTTTCTTTGTTGTCTGTATCTTCTCAAAAAAATATCAAAATTTTCGATAGCCTATTTGTTAAAGATGGTTTTGATTAATGAAAAAACTATTTGCTTTTTTTAGCGAGCTGATCTTGGAGTTACAGATCTTACGATCACCTCCGAGCGGGAAGCTGGAGTTGATTTCACCATTCCTTTCATGAACTTGGGTTGAGTTTTTTTTTTTTTTGTTTTTGAAAACATTAAACATTTCTTATAATTGCAGGAATTTCAATACTTTACCAAAAACCGAAAAAAGATCCACCGAAGCTTTTCTCTTTTATGGATCCATTTTCAAGAGATGTTTGGAAATGGTTGGGTGTTTCTTATTTCGGTGTTTCACTCAGTTTGTTTATTTTGGGCCGATTGGCTCCATCGGAATGGGATAATCCTTTCCCTTGCATTGAAGACCCTTCTGAACTTGACAATCAATTGAGTTTGGGACACTCGTTGTGGTTTTCTACAGGATCTTTACTGCAACAAGGTTCTGAGATTGCACCAAAGTAAGTAAAGTCAAATGGATTACATGGAAGCAATTTTTATTTAAACTAATTTTAGGGCCTTGTCAACACGAGTTCTAGCATCCTTCTTTTGGTTTTTTACAACGATTGTAGTGGCTTCTTACACAGCAAATTTAGCAGCTTGTCTCACTTTTGAATCACCAACAAGTGTAATAAACGAAGCTCAGGATCTTGCGGACAGAAAAGGTGGCGTGAACTACGGAGCGAAGAGTAAAGGAAGTACAAGAAACTTTTTCAAGGTTTGTAGTTTTGTATATTTTTTAACCTCTAGTCTTTGAATATGAATTTATACAGAACTCTGACAATCCCATTTACGTCGAAATGAATAAATATATGTTGGAACATCCGGAACAACTGACTAGTACGAATGAAGAAGGTGTGCAGAGAGTTTTGAGTGGAAATTACGCATATTTAATGGAATCTACATCCATTGAATACAATATGGCAAGAATATGTAATTTGACAAATATAGGAGAACTACTCGATGAAAAAAGTTATGGCGTTGCAATGAGAAAGAGTAAGTTATAGAATTTTCAAGTTGAGACATTATAGGAAATTTGAATTTTCTCAGATTGGCCCTATCGTGACAAAATAAACAATGCGCTCCTTGAACTTCAAGAATCGGGTGTTCTGTCGAAAATGAAAAACAAATGGTGGAACGAAGTGGGAACTGGTGGTTGCACGGTATTTTAATTTTGCTTTGTGTTTTAGCTCTCATTGAAAGCAATTCTTTTTTTTCTAGGCTAAAGCGGAACAAAGTGCGCCAGCTAAATTAGGTATGCCAAATTTAGGGGGTGTTTACTTTGTACTCCTGGTTGGAAGTTTATTAGCTGCAGCGTGTGGCATTTTGGATTGGTTATTTTTTGTGTTTAAAAAGGCAAGGCATTATAAGGTGAGTGAATTGGTAGTATTTGTACGTACATACATATGTGCACACAATATTAGGTCACACGAAACCACAGTCTAAGGTAATATCAGGGAATTGCTACATTTGTGGCCAATATTTGCTTCGAAGTATTCATCCGAAGAGCAGAGTAGAATGTACCTTTTATTTCTGCCTATGGTTAACTAATACCGATGGTACATAACTTTGTCGAAAAATATTATTCAAGTTACATTAAGCGTGTTTTTTACCGGTTACATCCCGTAGCTGTCGAAAAAATGTCTGGTAAAATTTACCTACGACATAAATGGTTGATATTTAATAGAATATCCATACTTGTATGCATAAAATATTGAAACTATTGAAAACGTTTTCAGGATATGAACAATTTTTTCCTTTTCCTCATTTACCACTTTTATGCATCTTTATATACAGGGTGGTTCACGAGCGTTGTGCCAAAAAGCTAGAGCGTGTAGGTTGAGTTGAGACAAGAAAAAAATCATATGGGAGGGGGAGGTCTATTCCCCCCGTCTAGCCGGAAAGGGCAATTTTCTGAAAAACTGGCTTATTTTATTACAAAAAAATTAAAAATCAACGGCTTCGCTGAAACTTCGTGTTGTAATGTTTTGGAAAGCCAGAAACATCTTCTTTCATCTTTTTTTTTTAACGAATAGTTTAAAAAATATTAATTTTCAAACTCAAAATTTTCAAAAAAAAAAAAAACATTTTTGAACTAAGGTTTTTTTTACAATTTTATGTATTTAGATGAGATAGATAGATAGATAGATAGATGGCTTTCAAATTCATAAATTGGAAAAATTACATGATACTAACAAATAAAAATTACAAGCATGGCATCATAGCCATCTGCTTATGTGCTTATGATAAATAGTATTTACATTTAAGCATAAACAAATTAATATAATCGAGAGCATTTTTTAACAGTGGTTAACTAAGCATAATATAATTCGTATTACAGCAATATAAAATAGTCATATAATTGAGTGACAAAGGGAATTGAATAGAATTGACAATCAGTTTCAATAAATATACATGTGTGGTTGAGAAATACAATACCAAAGAATTTTAGAAAATGAAGTTTAAGCTATCATAGATAATATGAGTTAAAAGTGATAATGATATCGGGCTTTCAGTTTAGCTAAAACAAAGAAAAAAAAATGTTTAAAAGCGAGTACCTGAGTACTGGATATTATTGATGGTAATACTTCAAAACATGCTCATATATGTGTCCCTGTAATTTTTTGCATGATAAACGTAGCGGGCCAGCAGCTTCCAACCATATTCACCATTCAAGATACCGAAACATTCCGTAGAAGACAATAAGTTTTTATTGTGGTAAAGGCGACGTATTTCCTGTAAAATAGATTGCAGAGCGAACAAATGTGGTTAATGTCTGTTCTATGTGGCTTGAAATTTAGATCCAGAGTTTCAGTCCGAACTTTGAAAATTAAACTCATTTCCGATACAAAAAGGTCATCTCTGAAATAATTATTTTCGCCCAAAGACTAAGTACTAATTTTGTTTTAAAAATTCAATGCCGTTGTTAATTTTTAGTCGAAAACAGAAAACCGGATGCAAACATGTCTTTTCGTTTTTGATAAATAAAAAAAAAAAAAAAACGCTTTTTTCTAAGAAAATCTTTGTTTTTATTTTTACCTAACTTGACCTTTTGTTTTATTAATATATGAAACATTAACCTTTCTTTTAATATTTGTGCTGTAGGTAATTGGAATTTATGAGGCCTCAATAAAGTAGAAAAGTATTAGACTTTCCCTGGTTCAAGAAAAATTTTGGTTTAATCATCTTAAGCTCTTAGCAGGTAGAACCCTTCACAGACAGGTGGCCGCGGCCCCCATTCATAATACGAAAAATTTCAGGTCAGTTTTCAGTCGTTATCAATGAACAAAATGATTAATCCAGTATATAATTATCTACTGTACGTGCAGTGTATGTCACTGAACTCCTAAACGGCTGCGACGATTTGAATGATTTGTTTTTGTTTGGGTCCAAGTTGCACCCTGGATGGCTTAGATTCACAGATCAGCCTGGCGGGCGTCGCTGTAGTCGTTATCTATACTGTAACTAAACGGCTGGATCGACGTGAATAAATTATTTTTGTACGCATTCATTCATTCATTAATTTCAATCATTATGTCAGTTCTTCGCAGAGGCAGTGTCCGTGAAAGATGAAATAAAAACTTTGGGCCCGAGTAGGATTCGAACCCACGACGTTCTGCTTAGCAGCCAACGCACCTAACCACTAAGCTACGGACACTACATAAGCATGTTGGATACCTTTATTATACTTGCTGAACCGGTAAACGTGGTTTTACCATATAGGTAAACCGATTTGGCTCAAAATTGATGGGGCTTAGATTAAGATCACTTGCACAGCAAGTATTACTGGCGTCATTTGTTTGCTAAGTAATACTTGCTGTGCAAAAAGAACACTTTCTTTAATTACTCCAGTTCCATCTTCGTAAAACATGGAATTGGAGACATTACTCTCGTTTTAAAGAATGAAGCCAAAAGATCAAGTATGATAACATACAGTGGTTTTTGCTCGTACAAAAATCATGAGCGATAAAGTAAATTTTTATAAATGGATAAAGGAATCTGTTATACAACAATATACAGAATTAGGAGTACAGATTTTTGATGTTTTCTATGCAGAACCCTGAAGCATATGGTTTACATGAATCACATACCTTGATAACACATATTGCGTTCGACAGCTTAAGTTAAGTGTTATAAGTTAATCGTGATAAATTGAACTCAGAAAAAATGACAAAAAATTAAATTATTAAAATCTAATAAAGGAAAGGAGAAATTGTGTGCCGATGGTTTTATGTTCTACAACTAAAGAACAACGAAAAAAACATTTAATTGGGCGTGCGCTAAGCGAATAAAAAATAAATGTTAAGCTCGTGTTGTAACAAAATTGATTGATAATGTACACACTATAACTAAACAACCGGGTAAACATTCGCATGAGCAAACGAGTGTGATACTGTAGCCGCAAGCGATTCAGTCAAGTCCTCAGTTCAAAATATTGCTTTTAATTCAAGCCAGATTATCCAAAAATCTGTATCTGAAACACCTCATTTTATTAAATTGTTCTACAGGCAATTAAAAAACCTGTTCATAACTGTGAGTTTTAATGTAGAGATTTGGAATTAAAGAATTTCTAAAAGCAGAATAATGGATTTGCAGAATTTTGGATTTACAGAATTTTTTTTTTATTCAATTAACAAATTAAGTAACATTTTATAAAAAAAAAGGCAAACAGAAAACAAATAACGAAAAAAACAAAAAAGCAAATAACAAAACAGCAAATGCAAATAACAAAATGAATAACATAATTTAATATAGGAGAAGATTTTTAGCTAACCGTCTTAAATAGTCTACGTTACTAAATAATCTTCGTTTTTTAAGTAAATGTTTAATTTTTTTATTTTTTACTATGTTTTTTTTTGAATGTATTCCCCGTTTTGAACCCTAGCTACTTGTGCTTTTGAGCAAATAAGTTCCCTCCTAAGATCATCAATAATTTTATAAATTCCGGCCTTACTTCTTCCTACTTTAACTTTAAGGCGTCTGTGCCATGCCTCGACACTATTTTGGGTTCGGGGGAAGGTTTCCGTCCTGCTGGATGCGTTGTCATAAACTGACCAAAACTCCGGCGAATACCTTGGATTGTTTTTTTTTTTTGCTTCCATAAATATATTTATATATTTATAATGTCTTCATCTTTTTCAAAATAACTACGCAAGCTGACTGAGAGACCTCATTTGGTGGAACGAAAGCTAAACTCCTTAACATTCGAATTTGAAGTGCAAATTCTTCAGAGTTTCCGTATCTCGCAACCTGTCTTAAATAATAAAATGTTAAGTTAATTACACAATAATGCAGATAATTTAAAGTAAATACTTTACCGTTCTTTTTGAACCCTTGATTTGCCCGAAGTGAAAAAGACATCCCCGCAAATCAGTGTTGGGGAAACATTTATTCACTGCGGACCATTTTCAAAGTCAAAAATAATTCTTTGAGGTTGCAAATTGATAGAATAGGTGGACGAAATTTTGATCAGCTCTAAAAAAAATACTTTGTACAGCGGTAGGCTTTTTTGCTCATAAGTCACCTTCTACTCTCCCATGTATAGAGAATAGCTGTCTCATTATTGTAGGGACAACATCAAAGGTGCCGTCCATAATCCAACAGTCACTTTCGCTCAGTAATTTTAGTGAAGACTTTGTTCCGAGCAGAATGAACAATTCCTTCTCAAATGTGTCCAAAAGATATAAATTGAGTGGAATTTTCAAATCATTTAAAGATTCTGGTTCTTTAAAATACCTATCACTTTTTCGCGCTCGCTTTATTTTGGATTTTTGGGCACTTTTTGAAGGAAGATAGTCTCTACTAAAATGAGATGTTTCAGATACAGATTTTTGGGTAATCTGGCTTGAATTAAAAGCAATATTTTGAGCTGAGGATTTGACTGAATCGCTTGCGGCTACAGTATCACACTCGTTTGCACATGGCTCATGCGAATGTTTACCCGATTGTTTAGTTATATTGTGTACATTATCAATCAATTTTGTTACAGCACGAGCCTTACATTTATTTTTTATTCGCTTAGCGCACTCAATTAAATGTTTTTTTTTTTCGTTGTTCTTTCGTTGTAGAACATAAAACCATCGACACACAATTATCTATCCTTTAGATTTTAATAATTTAATATTTGCCATTTTTTCTGAATTCAATTTATCACGATTAACTTATAACACTTAACTTAAGCTGTCGAAAGCAAAATGTGTTATCAAGGTATGTGATTCATGTAAACCTTATGCAAATTAGTTGGAGAGAGGTCCGTTACATTATAATATGCAAAATAGTTGGAGAGAGATCCGTTACGTTAAAATTATAATCTATGCTTCAAGATTCTGCAAAGAAAACATAAAAAATCTGTACTCCTAAATTCTGTAAATGATAAAAGAAAAATTGTTTTGATAATGAAAAAAGTGCATACTTTGTTGATAATGAAAAAAAGTGCGCACTTTTTTTCATTATCAAAACAATTTTTCTTTTATCATTTACAGAATTTAGAAGTACAGAATTTTGGAATACAGAATTTTGAAATCCAGAATTTTGTATTTACAGAATTTTAAAATACAGAATTTTGAATTTACAGAATTTTAAAATACTGAATATGGAATCCGAATTTTGGCCCATACAGAATTTCGACCCCAACCCCCCTTAAGCTTGGAAGAATTTTGCAGCATTTTGGGTGTCATTTTCGTTAGATCCTACATTTTGTCTCATAAAGTTGTGCTTTCAAAGATAGCTCATCGTTTTGTTTTCGCAGTAAATTTATTCCATCGTTCAACGTATTGAAATCTTCCTTCGTAGCTAACCGGGCAGTAGCTTTTTCGAAGGGGATCATCGATGACTCTTTTTATTTTAATTATATCTTCATTGGAGATAGACATGTTTTTTTTTTTTGGTACTGAATAATGCAATCCTTAACTTCGCGACTATAATGGGCCGGATCACCATCATAGCACAGATAAAACACTTATACGGATGTCTCATCCGCATATCTGCAGAAAAAAATTCATCTTTTTTGTCCGTTAAGGGACAAGCCTTAACAGGCAAGGACCTTTCGGGCGCTTTTTTCTTTGCCTAATTATTCATTTGTAGGAAATGAGATGAGCGAAAATAGATTTTGTATGCATTATTATTTCTCGCCATAAGGGTGAAACATCTGTATAAATTTATTATCTATGATCATAGTTGTTAAAATGATGAAGATCCAAAACATTTGGCTGAAAAACTGCTTTTTCATACTTTTGTACTTTTTGTGTATCAATATAAATATTATCTATGTATATGCACAACCTAAATCATACATTTTATTCTTAAGTAATATTTTGTTTATGAAACAATAACAATGAGTGGTTTGTATACCTACCTTTTTTAAAACCAAGGCCTTAGATTGGTTACATTTTTTAATATTTTGTAAACAAACTGAACACCGCGCTTAGAATCTAATAAATAAGATGGAAACTATTTAAATAGCATATATTTAAAAAAAAATAAATACAATTAATATATATATGTACAGAGGTTTTTATTTTTACTATTTTCAAGGTTCCCTTTATCGAGGCACTGAAAGAAGAGTTCAAAATTGTAGTTGATTTTGAAAATAATACTAAAATCGTGCGCAGCACTGGATCAATTTACTCGAGAAACTCATTTTCAACAATAGAAGCAAATGACATGGAAGAAACCAGTGAACATTAAATTAACTTTTTTTACCTAAAAGCTCACGTGTATTTATTGTAATAAAAAAAAATTAAAAAGTACCCAGATATATGTTTTTCATTCAAGTGTGGAGTGGTTTGAAACAAGAAAGAAACGCATAACACAGGATTTCTTGGCATGCAGGGCTGTAAGATACTGTAATATTTTGCTTGGTCCAACAATTAAAACTTATTCACTTTGTCAATAAAAAACAAATCTACTTTATTCAAATACTCACAAATTATATTCAACACTTTAAAATTTCAGTTTTCAAACACAGTATTTCTTTATTGCAGTTCACAACCAATTAAATTGCTCCGTTTCCAAGTGGCTATTTATATAACTAAAACTCGGTTCGAGAAACTACTAGGTTCTTGTAGGCGCTGACTGTTCTCGATGCTTAACGAAATCTCTTCTTAACACCAAGATGTTTCGCCTAAGCTAAATCTGTCATACACAAGTGCTTACTACTACAAATACAACTTTTGCTATGTACTTATTCAGCTATAACACAATATAAGAATGATAGAGACAAACAGTGTACACACACTACAGTATGAACATATTACATATAGTTAGTCATATAAAGATATAGAGAGGTAGAGATATAGAGTGTATTCTCATTACATTGCCCCCTCCTTAAGATATACCGTCCCGAACAAATTCATCGTTCTAATCACCACTGTAGCGATGTAGCCGGTCACGATGTACAACTTTAGGTTTTCCTCTGACTCCCTTTTGTATCATCATCATTGATTTTTGTAATGTCCGTAATGTCCGTTATGGGCCTTTCCAGTTTCGGTGACAATCCCTTTTGTCAATGGGGATTGAAAAGCCACACTCGATCGTATATCTTAGGGTGTCTTCATTCGGTCACCATCTTTACCATCTTTATTTTTAACCTGGTATTGTCGTGGATCTGAAGGAGTCTTTCTTTGAGGTCATCCATGTATTCATCCTCGGCTTACGGCTCCGGTGTGGGGCATTCAAAATTTATTTCGCTCGGCAGCCTGATGTTCCTTCCCATCAAAATCTCTGAAGGTGTATGGCCAGTTAAGCTATACGACTTGCACTTCGATACGCCATCAAAACCAGTGGAATGTGCCGATCCCAATCTCGCTGGTTGTCGTCCACAAGTTTGCAAAGATGTTCCTTAAGTGTTCGGTTGAATCGTTCGACAATACCGTCAGATTGTGGGTGGAGTGGTGTTGTTCTTGTTTTCTTGATGTGAAGAAGCCCACAAACTTCCAGGAGTATGTTTAATTCAAAGTTCCTTCCCTGGTCGGAGTGCAGTTTTGCTGCGAATGTGCTCTCCCAGTTGAAGGCAATTTGGTCTGCGACTGTTTTGGCTTCTTGATTTGCTGAAGTAATCCATGACGAAAATTATATAACGATTTCCATTATTTGTTTCCGGAAATGAATCCACAATGTCTACTGCAACGTTATACTACTGCATTTGGCTGTAAGTCTTTTATTTGGCCCTTTTGGTGGCCAGCTGTTGGATATGCCAGGTGAACCGATCGCTCGATATCTGCCTGAAGCTGCTGCAGATTTTCACCTCTTTTCTGTGCCTTGGTGTTAAGCTGAACTCGGAAGACTTCTGTAATGTGGCTATCTCCAAAACGTCGTTCAATTGCGTTCCCAAGAATATTGAAGTCACCACTCTTTTCTGCTGGGACGGTTTGTAGGATTACAGCAGCAGATCCTCTTAGAGAGCAGTGAATTTGCCGCCATCGTTGCAGCCGCTTGTTGACGCTGCTGCTTCAAATTCTTAAAGATTGACCACGGAATCTGACCATCAAAACTTGGAAGTTGCATTTCTCTCTTCATTGAGCACTCACCACAAGTTTCTCTATCTTTCAACTTTCGCACTTTTTCCAATTCTTTTGTGATGGTTTCGATTTGTTCGTCAATTATTTTGAAACGTGCGTTTTATTCCTCGACAGGCTCGTTGAGATTCTTAATTTTCTCTTCGCAGTCCGCAAACCTGCCTTCTAGAAGATTCTTCTGTTCGTCAAACCGCTCTAGAACACTCTTGTTTGAAGTTTCTAGATGCTCCCGAACATCATTTCTAGTTGCACCCGAACATCATTCTTTGAGCTTCTAGTTGTTTGAGAACATTCTTTTCATTCTCTTCAAGTTTGGCTAGAAGAAGAGACATCATGTTAGATAAGACATCATTTACATTTATCTGTTCCACTTTTGCTTTAAATTCGAAATCAAATGTATTCGTGTCTTAATTTTGCTGCATCAGATATTCCTGCAGCCGTTTAACGAGTTCGTTTTTTACGCTTGGCCAACTTAAGCCACGTTTGCTTAGTTCGGCCTTTAGCTCAAGGAGAGTTAAATCTTTCAAAACTTTTTTATTTCACACTAAAAAGATTATTCACTTTTCACTTCACTTTTTCACTTTTTACTTGCGACATATAGAATATATGGCAAGTATTGAATTCGTACAAAAAAAAAAATTTGAGATGAGGATGAGATATGACATTACGATGATAGAGAAGTCGAAAAAAGTGGGTCCGGCGATTCCGTCTGTCTGTCTGTCGGAAAGTTTACAGGCATCTACAGCCTTAACTACTGGTCCGATTGACTTCAAATTTGAAAATTAGAGGTTTGAGCAAAAAGTCATATCCCAATTTTTTTATTTTTGTTTTAAGATCAAAATTTAGGGTAGCCACCATACGATTTTTTTGGCCAAAAACCAAAACATTTTTTTTTCTCCAAAACGGCCCGATAGATTTTTTTTAAACTTTCTTGAGTTTAATTTTTTTAAACATTCATGTATTTTATGTAAAAAAAAAATTTTTGTATTGCTCCAAAACGGTACCTCCCATAGAACCGTTTTTTTGTTATTAGATTTTCTCGAAAACTGAAAGTCCGATCAGCGTAAGTTTTTTTTTGAAAGTACGTATATATTGTTCAAATAATATTGTGTTTTCAAAAAAATTTAAAATTTTTTTTTGGATTTTTAAAAAATATTTTTAACTTTTTTTTTCAAAATTCTGTATCTCAAAAACGGATCAATTTTAAGAATCCAAGTTGGAGTATAATATGTATATTTACATGGTCTTAAAAACTGCATACCCAAATTAATTTTAAAACATTTTTGAAAAATTTTATATATAAAAAATTAATTTAAAAAAAAACGGCTCCGACGATTTTCAAAAAAAAAATTCAATAAATCAAGAATAAGGTTTGAATTTGTTTGGAATTTAAATTTTTGGAATGAAATGTTTTTACGAGGTTCATTTTCAAATTTTAATTTTCTTAATGAATTCTAATTATTTTTATATATTGAGTTTTTTTTTGTGAGTTACGTGTAAGCTGTAAGTAAGAGTGTAATCAGAATTGCTTATAGTATATCTCTTATTTTAACACTACTTTTTGCAATTTAAGTAATCATAAATATTTAGTTTCAGCATGCAGGAGCAAGTTCGTACGACCAAGTCGTGCACATTTTTTATTTTCAATTAGTTTTAATCTCTTATTCTGACACCAATGTTATATTCGGCTTGGTCCAACAATTTAAACTTATTCACTTTTCAAATAAAACACAATTTGTTGATAATGTTTGACCAATTCTTTGAATTTGTTTTATTGATTGTGTTGAAAATAGGCTCTTTTGGTCTTTTTTGGTTTGGGAATGCAAATAAAAAAAACTATTTCATTCTTTCTCCCAACGTTTCGTAAGAATTCCTTACTTCTTCAGGGGATATTTTTCTTATATGTACTGAATAATAAATTTTCTATTACAATAATCTCGTCAAAGTACTTTGTTTAACAACACAATTTTACTTTATTCAAATCACTCACACAACTATTTATTCAACACTTTCGATTATAACTTTTCAAACAAAGTGGGCGCGTTCAGTTTGGTTTTGGATAGCCTATCTATCTCGTTTTTCATGAACGAGTTCGGTAGATAAATTTGGATAGCTGTGAAAACACTTGAACAAAAATCAGCTGTTTACGAATTTCAATGGCTGTTCTCTCAGATAGCTACCTACCTATACCAGAAATAGTTGGATAGCTTTGATTTTCTTTGGTTTGAGCCTCTGCTATTTATTTTAACATGGGAAACAAAAACAAATAGCTATCCGGATAGCCTATCCAAGTCAAATTGAACGCACCCAGTGTCTTTATCTTTACTTTATCGCAGTTTACAATCAATTTATATAAATAAAAGCGGTTCGAAAAACTACTAGGTTCTTGAAGGCACTGAACGTTCTCGATGCTTGACGAAGTTCTCTTCGCTAAATAATGTATACACAATTAATTACTACACAAATAAAATTTTTGCCACATAATTATTCAGCTATAACACAATATTAGAGCGATAGAGATAAATAGTGTATACACATTACAGTATGCACACATTACATATAGATAGACATACAGAGATATAGATAGGTAGAGAATATAAAGTGTATGCATATATTACATTATTTGTAGCAAAAGTAGAAAACAAAACTGCATATATTTTTAAAAGTCAACATTTACCGTTGATTTTTACCATTCTTTTTTCCCAAAAATTGCATCTTTCATAATCTAACAAATTTTTCAATAGTTTAGTCATTCCGAAGCTGAGGAACTGTTATTTTGGATTGCCATTACATGTGTACGCATATATAGTTTTTGACAGAACGACGCTCAACGCATCTTTTATTTCTCTCAACATTTTGAAAGCTCAATTTTAATAGATAAAAAAATAATAATAGAAATGTGTAGGGTAAATGTTTTGTTTAGTTCTTAGTAGTTAGACGTCGCGGTCGTCGCGTGCGTGAGTCGGTCGGAGTGCTTGGCTTGCAAATATATGAATTTTTTTTCTCAAATACCTAGCTGAAATACTTCTCAGTTTTGTTTCTCTGCTTCTATTGAAAAGATCAACTCGCGGAGATGTGTCTGTAAATATGTATATTTTGTTAAATAAGTAGATTTTTAAAACAGGAACTACTGTATGGAAAATAAAAAGATTTTAAATGGTTTATAAACAACGTATTAGGACTTAACAATTCTTATTATGGATATCAAGAGTGTTCTTGTTTCAACGATTCTTTTCCTTATAATTAAATTGGCCTTTGTCAGTTCGAATGCTATTAAAATAGGTAATTATATGGATAGCCTGGATATACAAGGTTATTTATACTTAATGGAAAACAGTTTCATAATTGAACTGATGAGTATTTAAAAATAAACTTGGGCATTCCGCTGTTAAAGGATGCTTTATTTCATGTTTTTTTTTCTGTTTTATTGATCTATCTGCAATCTAAGCATGTGAGAAATCTCCCTTTAGGACTGATTACCGACCGATATGTAGATGAAATGAGAGCAGTATTTGAAACTGCAATTGAAGCTGCAAACACTGATTTAGAAGTGATTCTGCGATCAACACAGGGTGAAGTTGCATACGGTAATTCATTGAAAGCATATGGAGTGATTTGTGACATGCTTAAGGTAACAAACACTTATTGGAAATTTGAATTAAATAATTTTATTAAATATATATTATTAAATTTTATGCAATTTATAATGCACTGTTCGTTATCATAATGTACTCATGGATGGACATTGGGATGTGATACTTGGTCATTTGAACTAGAAACACTAACCTTAAACCTTAATCTAAAACTTCGTTTAAATTGAGCTGAAATTTTTTTAAGGGCTGCCAGATATTCATTGGTGATACTTGAGATAGTTGGTTACTATTGAGCTTTTGATAAAAAAGGTTAATTTGACATTTATTATGGGATTCTTTGGTTCCGTAGGGATTATCGCTGGTATGCTTGCTCCGGCCTCACGCTCGTCAGAGGAAGTTCTTGATACCCTTCCATTAAAAGCTGCATCAGAAATATGGATGGACACCAGCGGAAAAATTTTGCACAGAAGAGAATCAATTTGGGGTGTGAAAATAAAAATTCACGCGAATCTTTTTATTTTCACACCCCTAATTGATTCTCTATTTGGCAAAATATTTTTCGGTTCGATTCGCTCGCAATAAAATCAAATCAATCTTGAATTTTACGCATCGGCATGTTGAAAATGAATCATTAGCAATGCTTGCAAAAGTCCTTCTTTGCATTACAGGATGTGTAGTGGTTTGTGGTGGCTTTTCCAAATAAATGGAAACCTCAACAGCTTTGAAAAGTTAATTGCTCTGACGATTTTGTCGTCGGCTAATAAAGAAACGTGGTCCTGTTTATTTATAAGATTTTTTACTTGCGACATATAGAATATATGGCAAGTATTGAATTCGTACAAAAAAAAAAATTTGAGATGAGGATGAGATATGACATTACGATGATAGAGAAGTCGAAAAAAGTGGGTCCGGCGATTCCGTCTGTCTGTCTGTCGGAAAGTTTACAGGCATCTACAGCCTTAACTACTGGTCCGATTGACTTCAAATTTGAAAATTAGAGGTTTGAGCAAAAAGTCATATCCCAATTTTTTTATTTTTGTTTTAAGATCAAAATTTAGGGTAGCCACCATACGATTTTTTTTGGCCAAAAACCAAAACATTTTTTTTTCTCCAAAACGGCCCGATAGATTTTTTTTAAACTTTCTTGAGTTTAATTTTTTTAAACATTCATGTATTTTATGTAAACAAAAATTTTTTGTATTGCTCCAAAACGGTACCTCCCATAGAACCGTTTTTTTTGTTATTAGATTTTCTCGAAAACTGAAAGTCCGATCAGCGTAAGTTTTTTTTTGAAATTACGTATATATTGTTCAAATAATATTGTGTTTTCAAAAAAATTTAAAATTTTTTTTTGGATTTTTAAAAAATATTTTTAACTTTTTTTTTCAAAATTCTGTATCTCAAAAACGGATCAATTTTAAGAATCCAAGTTGGAGTATAATATGTATATTTACATGGTCTTAAAAACTGCATACCCAAATTAATTTTAAAACATTTTTGAAAAATTTTATATATAAAAAATTAATTTAAAAAAAAACGGCTCCGACGATTTTCAAAAAAAAAAATTCAATAAATCAAGAATAAGGTTTGAATTTGTTTGGAATTTAAATTTTTGGAATGAAATGTTTTTACGAGGTTCATTTTCAAATTTTAATTTTCTTAATGAATTCCAATTATTTTTATATATTGAGTTTTTTTTTGTGAGTTACGTGTAAGCTGTAAGTAAGAGTGTAATCAGAATTGCTTATAGTATATCTCTTATTTTAACACTACTTTTTGCAATTTAAGTAATCATAAATATTTAGTTTCAGCATGCAGGAGCAAGTTCGTACGACCCAGTCGTGCACATTTTTTGTAGTTGCATTCAATGTGTATACATACAGGAATTTAAATTTGTTTGTTTATTTTTAAGCATGCACATTCGTTGTTTCACTTTTTTTTCATTTGGGACTTTTGTCCCATAAAAAGTAAGATTTAATTGGGACTACTGACCTACCATAGTGGGTTAATAATCCCTAAATCGAATTCGCTACTTATGACCCTCCATAGTGTGTCAGAAGTTCCGAGCACCATTTTCGGGACTTCTGACTTCGTGACGAGATTCCCTGCGCCAAGTTCCTAATCAAAACAGAAAAAAACAAAATAAGGCATTTATTATTAAGTAAGGCATTATTTCTAAGTTGCAATGGATTTCGTTGGGCTTTATTTAACGTCACCCAGTGCCGTTTTATTCTTAAGACAAACTAGGCATGTGCCTAGGGGCGCGAGGCAACAAGGAGGCTCGCGGGCGCAATGATTTTTACAAGTGGCAAACGGCAGACGGCAGAACAGCCATGACCGTATTCTTTAATGAACTCTGTACAAAATTAAATTGAAAAAATAAAGAATGATAATAATAATAATAATAATAAGTGGCAAATAATGGGAGTTCCTACGTGGTTGTTGAAGTAGCAAACTTATGAATTCCAAACGCACTTGCCACTTTTGTTAAAATAAAAATGGGTCCTCAGCAACTTACAATACCTATACAGGGTATTTGACTTTCGGCAATCGACTTAGCTTCCTTTAATTTTTGTAACGCCTAATGTCTTACAACAGCGAACTTTACGGGTTGTACAACGACATGGACTTAGCCAGAAGGGTCAAGGTCCAGAGACTCAGATGGCTCGGTCATTTAGAGCGAATGGACACCAATGCTCCGGCCCGGAAAGCCTTCGACACTATTCCCGAGGGACGTAGGAGGAGAGGAAGACCGCGACTCAGGTGGCGCACTCAAGTGGAAGAGGACCTCAATCAACTCGGAGTGCAAAACTGGAGACGACTAGCCAAGGATCGAGCTAGCTGGCGGAGCCTGTTGATTGAGGCCCAAGTCCACAACGGACTGTAGCGCCACCTTAAGTAAGTAAGTAATGTCTTGAAAAACTTAAAACTCGGTTTATTGAAATTTTAGAACTCATTGCAAATGAGTTCTAAGTCAGTTCTTCACCAGGTACTCTCGTGTTAGAACTTCGATTTAGAACTTTGTTGTAATTAGAACTTCGATAAAATTTAACACACTTTATTTAAAATTTCGTTTTTTCAACGTGCGAAATGAATTGAATTTGTAATTGTTTTCGGAAAATAAATTAAAAAATGTGCACGACTGGGTCGTACGAACTTGCTCCTGCATGCTGAAACTAAATATTTATGATTACTTAAATTGCAAAAAGTAGTGTTAAAATAAGAGATATACTATAAGCAATTCTGATTACACTCTTACTTACAGCTTACACGTAACTCACAAAAAAAAACTCAATATATAAAAATAATTGGAATTCATTAAGAAAATTAAAATTTGAAAATGAACCTCGTAAAAACATTTCATTCCAAAAATTTAAATTCCAAACAAATTCAAACCTTATTCTTGATTTATTGAATTTTTTTTTTGAAAATCGTCGGAGCCGTTTTTTTTTTAAATTAATTTTTTATATATAAAATTTTTCAAAAATGTTTTAAAATTAATTTGGGTATGCAGTTTTTAAGACCATGTAAATATACATATTATACTCCAACTTGGATTCTTAAAATTGATCCGTTTTTGAGATACAGAATTTTGAAAAAAAAAGTTAAAAATATTTTTTAAAAATCCAAAAAAAATTTTTAAATTTTTTTGAAAACACAATATTATTTGAACAATATATACGTAATTTCAAAAAAAAACTTACGCTGATCGGACTTTCAGTTTTCGAGAAAATCTAATAACAAAAAAACGGTTCTATGGGAGGTACCGTTTTGGAGCAATACAAAAAATTTTTTTTTACATAAAATACATGAATGTTTAAAAAAATTAAACTCAAGAAAGTTTAAAAAAAATCTATCGGGCCGTTTTGGAGAAAAAAAAATGTTTTGGTTTTTGGCCAAAAAAATCGTATGGTGGCTACCCTAAATTTTGATCTTAAAACAAAAATAAAAAAATTGGGATATGACTTTTTGCTCAAACCTCTAATTTTCAAATTTGAAGTCAATCGGACCAGTAGTTAAGGCTGTAGATGCCTGTAAACTTTCCGACAGACAGACAGACGGAATCGCCGGACCCACTTTTTTCGAATTCTCTATCATCGTAATGTCATATCTCATCCTCATCTCAAATTTTTTTTTTTGTACGAATTCAATACTTGCCATATATTCTATATGTCGCAAGTAAAAAGAATAGATAATGGGTAGGACGTTTGTATATCGTCACCCATTATTCTCTTTGGATCTAATTTTTTATGATTTCCTATCCTACGAATACGATGCGAACGTTATGCTGGAAGAACGGCGTTTTTATAAAATGTCAATACGTATCACTATTAACACATGGGACGACACCGATTTTTTTCGGCGCTTCCGTTTAACAAAGGAAACATTTTCAGCAGTCCTTCAACTTCAAAAACATACTAGGTTCTTAAAACGTTGATTTAAGATTGAGTTCCATTGAGATTCACTAGATCGAGTTACTTACTTACTTACTTACTTAAGGTGGCGCTACAGTCCGTTGTGGACTTGGGCCTCAATCAACAGGCTCCGCCAGCTAGCTCGATCCTTAGCTAGTCGTCTCCAGTTTTGCACTCCAAGTTGATTGAGGTCCTCTTCCACTTGAGTGCGCCACCTGAGTCGCGGTCTTCCTCTCCTCCTACGTCCCTCGGGAATAGTGTCGAAGGCTTTCCGGGCCGGAGCATTGGTGTCCATTCGCTCTAAATGACCGAGCCATCTGAGTCTCTGGACCTTGACCCTTCTGGCTAGGTCCATGTCGTTGTACAACCCGTAAAGTTCGCTGTTGTATCTTCTTCGCCATTCCCCTTCAATGCACACGGGGCCAAAGATGACCCGAAGAACTTTCCTCTCGAAACAGCCTAAGGCACTTTCATCCGATTTTGTCAGGGTCCATGCTTCTGCACCATACAGCAGGACTGGGATGATGAGTGTGTTGTACAGTTTTACCTTAGTTGCTCGAGAGAGGGCTTTTCCACTCAATTGCTTTCTAAGCCCAAAGAAACAGCGATTAGCAAGAGTTATTCTTCGTCTGATCTCGGCGCTGGTGTTATTGCCCGTGTTTATAGCGGAGCCTAGGTAGACAAACTCCTCTACTACCTCGAAGTTATACGCGTCTATTGTGACGTTCTGCCCGAGCCGTCGGTGTTGGGTGTCCTTCCTCGAAGACAGCATATACTTCGTTTTTCCCTCATTTACCGCTAAACCCATTTTTGCCGCTTCTGTCTCAATTCTCACAAAGGCGCCATTGACATCACGCTGTGTTCTTCCCATTATATCAATATCATCGGCGTACGCGAGAAGTTGAACAGATTTTTGGAAGATAGTGCCTCTGGTGTTGACGTTGGAGTTCTGCACTATCTTCTCAAGAACGATGTTAAAGACATCGCATGACAGTGCATCGCCTTGTCTGAATCCTTTTTTGACGTCGAAAGATTCCGTGAGCTCGTTGCCAACCTTGATGGAGCAGCGTGAGTTCTCCATCGTCATTTTGCACAAGCGAACGAGCTTGGCAGGGACGCCAAAACTAGACATAGCTTTGTACAGTTCGTCTCTGTAGATGCTGTCATACGCGGCCTTAAAATCGATGAATAGGTGGTGGGTATCGATTTGGAGTTCATAGGTCTTTTCCAGGATCTGCCGCAACGTGAAAATTTGGTCGATGGTTGACTTTCCTGGCCTGAAGCCACATTGATAAGGACCAATCAGATTGTTGACGAAAGGCTTCAGACGTTCACATATTACGGCAGAGAGGATCTTGTAGGCGATGTTTAGTAGACTTATTCCTCTATAGTTGGCGCAGTTTAGAGGATCTCCCTTTTACAGGATCGGGCAAACAATGCTGAGGTTCCATTCATCGGGCATGCATTCCTCTGACCATATCTTACAGATGATTTGGTGCATGCTCCTATCTAGCTCGTCGCCTGCTGCTTTGAACAACTCAGCAGCTAGTCCATCTGCTCCAGCGGCTTTGTTGGATTTCAGCCGTGATATTGCGGTTTTCACTTCTTCTAGGTCGGGTTCACGGAATTTTTGGCTATCATCGTGTCCGATGAAAGACTCCTGTCTGACGGCGGTATTTTGTTCGTCGTTGCCGTTATACAATCTACAGAAGTGGTCTTTCCAAATCCCCAGCATTGACTGCGATTCTACTATGATGTTTTCCCTTGTTTATCTCTGCAGGCATCAGTTCTTGCTCGATGACCTTGAGCCAGCTGTTTAACCTTTCGGCAAAACCTCCGAACTTCATTCCTGCTGTTGGCTCTCTCAACATCCTCCATCTGACGCTTCTCATGCTCTCTCTTTTTCCTCCTGAGAAGCTATAGATCGAGTTATAGAGGGAATTTAGAACTGTAAAAAAATTAGGTGTTAGTGTTTTTGATTTTTATTATTGTAAGGGCAAATGACCTAATGGTCGAAATTCATCAGCGGATGGTAAAGATTTTGGTGGATAAAAAACCTCACTTTTCTGCTTTCTAGATTTGGTTTACAAAATTTACGGTTCGGCACATTTTAATTATGTAAAATAATTCAAACCGAACTCGTAAGATCTTTTCGGTTTCAACGTGTGCATCGGTTTTGATGAAACTAAAGAACCTATGAGATATAATTTTCAATATAGGGGCGCCGATGAGATGCTTGCCTATGGCGCCCTCAACGCTTAATCCGCCACTGACGTCACCATATTAAGGTACTGAATTTTTTTTTAATTTGTTTCACGTGTGGGTTTTATTTCCAATTAAAATTGGAATTAAAGCCACCAAAAAACAGAATTAACCCCAGCGGGTGTTAGTACCATTTAAAAAAGGAATTAATACCCGCGGGGGTTAGTTCCTTTTGTTTGTGGAATTAACTCCCGCGGGTGTTAACACCATGGGCACCACTCTGAACATATAACAATAACACCAAGAACTATAACCTTTTTAACATGATTTCGATTGTCAACAACCAAATAGCACAAGGCTTTAACACCCTTATTGAACATTTCTATTCATTTTTTTTTTTATTAAGATTGGCGTTGGGGGGATTTTTTGCACATCTTCAAGGAATACAGCAATGCATTTGATGAGCGTTTGTGATGCCAAAGAAATTCCATTTATGAGTTCTCAAATGGATTTCGATCCAAGAAAGTCCGTCATGGTGAATTTACACCCTCATCCCAAAGATATTGCGAAAGCTATCCACGATTTAATTAAAGCTTTTGAATGGACCAATTTTACGTTTCTTTATGAGTCAGGTAATTTAAGAAAAGCGCAAAACCTTGATAAGGTTTCAAAACCGGTAGTTATGAACTCAGGGGTGGAATCGTGTAAGGTGATTTGTGACTATCACCTTTGTGACTACCAAAATGTGATCACATTTTATTTTCCTTCTGTGTAAGGTGATCACTAAAAATTATTTGCAACTTGGCACTACTTCCAAAAATAAACATTTGACGTTTCATTTTTGACCTAAGAATCTTTGGTATGTATATGGCAAACTAGCAATCCATCATCGCGCCATCTAGTTACAAGCTGAGAAAGATATTTTTTGTACATAAGTTGGTATTGAGAAGAAAAAAAAAAAAACGATTCTCGATATTACTAGGTATTTCATATACACAGCAGTTGTTGACTCCGATTTATTCATAGCCATTATACATTCAAATACAAATCCAAAATTTGGGGGGTATAATTTGAAAACGTTTACATATATTGTTTTTTCAGAAAATATAAACCTGGGTAAACACAAAACAAGATTTGTATTTGGAAGTTCAAACAGATTTATTTTATTTCCCTGGTTAACCTCTTTTTTTATTCATTTTCTCGCTACCCATTATTTTAATTTTTTTTAAATAATTGTACTTGAACAGATACGTTCACTTTCTACGAAAATTTTAGAAAAAACAACAATAATTTAAAAGCGCGAACAATTTTATATCAATGTGATAACAAAATAGCTGTCACAAGAAAAAGTATCAATTTGGTGATTGTCACATGTGACTATCACCTTACGCAGACAAAATTTGTGATTTCTGACTATCACCGATCACAAATCACCTTACACGATTCCACCCCAGTTTTTGATTTGTAATTCTATAGGGGTGGCCAACTCGAACCTTCTAGTTTAAAGCTCTTGTGATGTAGATATTATTAAAATTTTAACTTAAGAAAAACATCATTTAATGTGAAAACATTTATATTTGAAAATTAATAATAAATTGATGGAATTTTACTTTAAGATTCTTATTTGGCCCCTTCTGTATAACTCATTAAAAGCTATTCTATATTAAAATCTCTTAAAAGCAATAATTTAATTGTTATTGTATTCTTTCCTTTGCAGGTGATTATCTTACAATTTTAAATGAACTTATTAGTTTGTATGTAACCGGGTTACCATATATTACGGTTCGAAGATATGATTTGCTACTAAATGGAAACTACAAAAGCATTCTTCGAAGAGTAAGAAAATCGGATGACAACTATATCGTTATAGTTGGTTCCAAAGAAACCCTTCCAGAAGTTCTCAGACAGGTAAAGCAACAAACTCATATACCTATAAATAAAAGAATAACATTTTAAAGTCAACAACTCAATACCCTAACTTTTAAGGATGAAAACGAGAACAATGAAAATCAAACCATTTTTGTTATAATACTTAAGCGTTCAGTCTTCCTTGCCGCCCTTAACCTGGGGGCAGGGATGAGAAGACTTTCCTGGCTGGAGCTGGAGCGTTGTCGTCCATTCGCTCGATGTGGCCGAGCAAATGTAGTCGTCTTTTCATGGCCTTCTGGACTTCATCCATATCTTGGTACAGCTCGTACAGTTCTCGGTTGAATCTTCTTCTTTATTCGCCATCGTCGCATATGGGACCGAAAATCCGTCTAAGAATTTTTCTTTCGAAAGTAACCAGTATCAATTCCCCTTTTTTAATCATCGTCCAGCACTCGGCGCAGTAGAGTAGGACTGATAAAATCAATGATTTGTTGTTTTGCCGAACCATAGCAGCAGCGGTTCGCTAGGGTTATTCTTCTTCGGATCGTCACTAAGGTGTCATCTGTGGGATTGATGTTTGTTCCAAGGTAGGTGAGCTCCTTAACTACCTCGAAATTGCTGCTACCAACAATGACGTTTTGTTTTAGATGGTAGACAGATTTTGCTTTGTTTGTTGATAGAATGTATTTTGTTTTGTCCTCATTCACTTCAAGACCAACGAGTTTCGCCTGTTCTTCAATCGCTGTGAAGGCTTCGAGCACGGATGAGCTGTTACCCATTTGCACACTGCACTGGTATTGTTAAGCGTCATGCGGCACAGCTGGATCAGTTTGTTCGAAGTCAGTTTGTTCATAAGCTCTTGGCGGTGGATGCTATCATAAGCAGCTTTGAAGTCGATAAAAAGATGGTGGGTTTCGACTTGAAATTCGTTGGTCTTTTCCAGGATCTGCCTCAGTGCGAATAATTAATTAATTACGATAATTTGGCGGTAAGGGCTCGATTTGGTCTATCGTGGTTCTGCCTGGCCTAAAGTCACACTGACTGGTACGTGCAGTATTATTGTGTTGCAACATTAAGCAGGGATATGCTACGGTAGTTTTTGCATAACACAGGATCGCCGTTTTTGTAGATGGGGCATATGGAGCTTATCGAGCAGTCAGTGGACATGCATTCTTCCTCCCACACTTTGTTGATGACCTGGTAGATGCTGTTCAGCAAAACACCTTTCCATATTAAAAAAAAAAACTATTTTAGCTGATATTAAATTAATGTGTAAACAAATTTGATAAATTAACACAGACAACTCTTGATAATTATTTAAAATATCAAGCAAAACATTTAAAAAAAAACTAAACTTTAATATCCCAGAAACAACTTCATGGTAACGTTATATTTCAGTTGTATCGGCCAACTAAAGAGTTTCGGAATTGTTCTCCTTTGCAGTTAAATTTAAGCTATTCTCAGAGTACCTATTTATTTAGTTATTTATTTACCGATCATGAAATATTACACATTAATAACAATTGCAAATATTTAATGTATATTAATATTTATATTTGTTCAAGTACATCATACATAAATCTTACATAGGTGTCAACCTAGAAATGAAAACTAATAAGTAAGCTTAATTGGTATACACCTTTGTTTCGTCGTCCTAAATATTGCGTCAAAAGTCACATTTTCTATCCTGTACGCATCTCAAGATATTGATGACAAAGGTCATTAAAACCGCGTTTTCGCGAATATCTAGGTTCCTATGGCTTAAATTAGATTTGCACCTATAAGTTGTATAGAATCAATAATTTACTAAAAACATATAATTATAAATATTAAAAAATGCCTATTGTTTATGAACTAATTTATTAGCTAGCTATTGATATTAAATTAAAATAAGGTATAAACATATACATTTATTATAATTTGAGTTTAAATATTAAATGATTTTTTGTTGATGAACTATCTCTCTGTTGCATTAATGTCTTTTTCTATTCAAGCCAGTGGCCTCAGTCACCATTGCTACTATGTGTCTATAGTTCGTTACATTCATGTGCTGTGAAATGTCAATGTCGGTTGTATCAGACTTACTTACTTACTCAAGGTGGCGCTATAGTCCGGGTTGGACTTGGGCCTCAACCAACAAACCTCTCCACCCAGCTCGGTCCCTAGCTAACTGTCTATAGTTTTGCACGCCGAGTTGGTTGAGGTCATCTTCAACTTGCGCGCTCCTTGGTAGGTCTAGGTATTCTTCTAATGTGGCGTCAGTGTCGCTGTAAAGCCCGAGTTTAAATCTTCTCCCCCATTCACCGTTTACGCATACAGGACCTCAAATCTTCTGTCGGACTTTTCTCTCGAACCGGCCTAGGGTGCTTTCATCCGTTTTTGACAGGGTTCATGCTTCTGCACCATTAAGAAGGACGGGGATGATGAGGGTCTTATAGAGCATCACCTTAATTGTTCGGGAGACGGTTTTACTACTCAATTGCTTTCTTAGCCCGAAGAAACAGCGATTAGCAAGAGTAATTCTCCTTCTGATCTCGGCGCTGATGTCATTGTCCGTGTTGATAGCAGAGCCAAGGTATACAAAGTCCTTATTTACCTTGACATTATATGCGTCTATCGTGACGTTTTGTCCAAGACATCGGTGTTGGGTGTCCTTTCTCTATGACAGCATATACATTGTTTTGGCTTCATTGACTGCTTAACTCATTTTTTCGTCCTCTAGTGTACTCACAAATTCACCATTGACATCACGCTGTGTTTTTCGCATTATATCAATATCATCGGGGTACGTGAGAAGTTGAACAGTTTTTTGGAAGAAAGTGCCTCTGGTGCTGACGTTTTAGTTCTACACTCATCATCTCAAGAACGATGTTAAAGAAATTGCACGACAGTGCATCGCCTTGTCTGAATCCTTTTTGACGTCGAAAAATTCCGCAAGCTCGTTCCCAAACTTGATCTAGCAACGTGAGTTCTCCATCGTCATTTTGCACAAGCAAACGAGCTTGGCAGGGAAGCCAAAACTATGATGGGTATCGATTTGGAGTTCATAGTTTTTTTCCATTATCTGCCACAACGTAAAAATTCGATTGATGGTTGACTTTCCTGGCCTGAAGCCACATTGATAAGGACCAATCAGATTGTTGACGAAAGAATTCAGATGTTCGCATATGAGGTTCCATTCATCGGGCATGCATGCTCCTTTGGTGTATGTGGCTTTGTTGGATTTCAGCCGTGATATTGCTGTTTTTTACTTCTTCTAGGTCGGTTTCACGGAATTGTTGACTATGATCGTGTCCCCTTAAAAACCCGCCCACCCACTTCCCGAACTCGGATCACCCGTAATTTATTTTTACTTTCATTTTCATCGTATTTCCCCCTTTTTCTAATTTGTTTTATTCTTCTGTAATTTTTTTTTTCGTTTTCAAAAATTATCTACCCTGGCCTATTAAGTCTCTCAACATCCTCGATAGATCGCTTTTCATGCTCTCTCATTTTCTTTCTGAAAAGCTTGTGTTTTTCTCTCCTCTTCTGCTCGTGAGCTTCCGAGCTGATCTCGTCTTCCTGTGCAGCGCTGCTTTATATGCTTCTTGCTTAGATGCATGTACCTGCCTGCATTCATAAAAAAAACAGGGGTTCCATTTTGGTGGCCGCGTGAAACCCAGCCCATCAGAGGCAGAATCCCTTATGGCTTCCTGACAATTCTGCCACTGGTTCTCTATGCTCGATGCTGGCTGTAGCGGACTTCTCATGAGGTTATTTGACACTCGATCGGAAAAGGATCTGGCGATCTCTTGCGCTTGTAGCCGTCTGACGTTATATTTTCTTATAGCTCTTCCTGTTTTCGGCTTTGGTCGAGATATCCGCTGAACTACCTTGATGTTGGCCGTACAAACCGAGACAGCGCCGAAAACACTGCCTCTCGAACACCCGAAACTTCTCCATTCGGGAAGGGGCAATGTTAAACCACATTGGACAACTATAAACGATCATCGGATGTATGAAGGCCTTGTAGCAAATAACCTTCATTCTGGGATCAAGCCAACTGCTGTGAAATAGCCGTTTCCTCAGAGCGAATGCTCCTCTGGCCTTAGTCAGAGCAGCATCTATATGTCTGTCGAAATACAAATAATGGTCCAATCAGAAACCGAGGTAGTTCACTACACTTTTGTTTGTCAATGGCTGTCCGTGAGGATCAAGAATGACCATCTTGCGCCAATTCTTAAGCCTGAACTACATCGGAACATAAAGTACCAAAAAGTACAAAACAGTGGAAGTTATGTTCTGTACTGCTTCTACAAATGCTTATCTGAATATCTCCCTCTCATTTTTATAAAGAAAGCGTGAACAAAAGCTTGACCATGATCGAGCTAGCACTGTGCACAAAGTTCTCAATACGAATACGAATACTTTTTTGTATTTTTTACACTTTGTGTTTCGATGTAGTTCAGCCTTTACACGTAAACCGTGAAGCTTAAGCCAACGGAGTCCGGAATAATATTGTCTCCGACTTTTGGACATTTATTTTCAATTTCCAGTCGTCGCCGTATCGCTGAAAGTCATGCTGCAAGAGAATTCTAATAACTTCAGGTCGTCGGCATACGCAATTGCGTTAAGCTACCTATCAGATTTGTCAAGTAGACGAAATAACAATGACATGGTATTCTTCCATCATGTTATTACTGGTGTAACAGATGCACCTGAATTGCTTGGCGCTATATCTTTCAACCATCGGGGTGGCGGTTATAATTTTCGTAGGAAGCACTTGGTACATGAACCAAAACATCGTACCAACTATGGTTTCTATGAGCCCTTGACACGTATGAGTAGGCTTTCAAACTGCAACTCAGACTTATTTGATTTAAATATAAGTAAGAATAAATTGAAGTCTTTGCTCAAGACCAGTGTTATACACTTTCAAATGTTTCTCTGTTTACTTAATGTTTGTAATTATTAGTTATGGATTAATCTTGTTTTGTTAACTGTCTTGTTTTTGTTTCATCCATGTGAGTGTTTGTTATGTT
>CAKKXW010000003.1:645898-659786 GCA_920937365.1 Sphaerophoria rueppellii | reverse complement strand
GACATACCAAACCACCCGGAAGCTCGCTCGGACCATACCAACGTCAACGGAAGTGGAGATGGTCTTACTTGTCAAGACTGATGTGAAGCCAGGAACTCCTCTTAAACCATGGAATAAATTCTGCTAAAGCAGCTCAACTCGTACAGAAGGTCGTGCTATTACGGGTTGCTTACTAACAACTAACACTGCACTAAGTGATGAGCCGGTGGTATAACATAGTCTACTATGTTGGCAAACCATTGGTCGTAAGACTGTGCTTGCTATAAGCTCTCTTCGACCAATTCTGATTTTTGTTTTCGATTCGAACCAATCCAAACTTTGACGACTTACATGAATTGGGGCATTATCGTGCTGGAAGACATGCTCAACTCGACGAAATCGTCTTAAATAAGGTACCAAATTCTCCTCAAGGACCGAAGTGTAGTCAGAACTGTTCATTCTGGTAGAGGTGAAGGCAACTGCAACCATACCAGGCTCGCTCGAAGGCCCACCAAACCATACAGCTGCCACCACCAAAGTTCCTCTTGGAAAAAAACTTTTTCTCTTTCCTCAAATCATGCCAATATCCGCTAAAACCATGTGGTCCATCGAGATGAAACTCTTTTTCATCACTAAAAATAACCTTATAAAAAAATTCATTCCAGTATGCCATTTGGAATATCGAGATTTTAGTGTAGATTAATAGAAAGTCACTTACGGTTTTTCAATCCCGATTTATGTTTTGGCGGGCAAATTCCAATCTTTTTTGTTTGTGGGCTGCTGTTAAATTTGGAGCTGGCACCATTTTTCCCCGAACAATCACTCCACTGCTTTTACAGCACGAGAAACCGAAACTCCTAAGCCCAATTCGTTACAAAATTCCGGCAAAGAATGCACCGAATTGGATGCAGCATTGATTAAACGCCTCTTGTCGCAACGTGTCAGCTTCTGCGGACGCCCGCCCGGGTTTTATTTTTGTCTCATAAGATTCTGAATGTTTTAAAAAATTTCGAACGACACGATCCAATCGTGAAATTCGTCTTCCAATAGCCCTAAGACTTAGGCCGCTTTACCGAAAAGCCAAGATTTTGACTTTTTCAATTTCGCTTAAATGCGTACCGAACTTGACTGAATGCAATACATCAAAATCTGTTTTTAATTTTTAAACACCAGGAGAGGAAATAACGGTACTTAATTTTCTTCTCAATTTGCTTCATCAGTGATGTAACTCAATAAAAAATAGTAAGGAGTCACTCCCATTGTAAAATAAATAGAGTGGCGCGACAGCTCTTGAAGAGCCAAGGCCTAAGTGGCTTACTCTCATCAACAATTCTCTAGGTGCGTGTGAAGAATTGAGGGGACCTACAATCTTACGCCGGTTCCGAACGGCAAAGATGAGAAGCACTTTTTCATGACAGATGATACTCTTGGAAGTTTTGTCAGTTCTTCGCAAGAGGCAGTGTCCGTGAAAGATGAAATAAAAACTTTGGGCCCGAGTAGGATTCGAACCCACGACGTTCTGTTTAGCAGCCAACGCACCTTACCACTAAGCTACGGACACTACTCACTCCCATTGTAGGTTTTCTTTTAAATGCACATTTTCGGGTGCGGTTATACTTATGCAAGGTACTGTAGGTATTTGAACTCGTGCAATATTTTGTACATCCTGGTGATAAGTTCTTATCAATAATAAAACACTTCTTTGTATTGCATTTCAAATTAACAAATAAGCTTTTGAAAATTTAATTCCTGTTATATCCCAGCTGTACTTAAACTCTCCTTATATTTTACAGGCACAACAAGTCGGAATAATAACTGAATATTACAAATACATTATTGGTAGCTTCGACTTACAGTCTTTTGATCTCGAAGAATACAAGTATAGTGATGTTAATATAACAACATTTCGAATGTTTTCACAAGAACAACCAGAAGTTAAAAAGTTAATAGCAGCTATTGGATATCCAGAAGAAGATAACGAAAGAAACAGTAATTTCCTGAAAAATGAAGTTCAAAATCTGATTCAATTTAAAATATTTGTCTTCTCTTATATGAAAGTAACATGTCCCATAACTATTGACATGGCATTACTTTACGATGCAGTTCAACTTTATGCCAAGACCACAAAAACATCGAGATTTAAACCAGTTTCCTTAAATTGCACTGATGAAATAAATTGGAAAAGTGGTTCCTCATTTGGCAATTTCTTACACTCGGCAAGCAAAAGTTCTTGTTGGTATTAAATATTGATAGATATAAATATCATATTTCCGATTTAGACGGTTGCTAAGGGACTTACTGGAAATATATTCCTGGAAGCAGGTGTCCGTAAAGATTACGATATTGAGCTTGTAGAGCTTTCGTCGGAAGGACTTGTAAGAATTGGAGAATGGAATTCGAACAACGGATTAACAATAAAACGCTTCATTCCTCCAGAACCAGCATTAGATACTGAAACTGATGCTTTATCGTTAGTAAATAAAAGTTTAACAATTCTTTTAGCGATGGTAAGACAATTTCTTATGAACTCCTGCTTAATTTATTTATTATTTTTTTTTTTTTGTCTAGAATGCACCTCATGTTATGCTAAAGCAATCAACAATGACACTTTACGGAAATAACCGATACGAAGGATTTGGAGTTGAGCTTATTCAACGGTTGGCTGAAAAGTTAGGCTTTAATTTTACATTTAACATGCATGCTGATGGCAATTATGGCTCATTCAATTCTTCGAGTAATGTATCGACTGGAATGGTCCGCGAGATAATAGAAGGGGTGAGTAAACGGATTTATAAACTTCTTGCACATCCATGCAGAAAAAAAAATGAATCATTTTTTGCCCTTCACGGACAAAGCCTTAACAGACAAGGAGCTTTCGGGAGCTTTTTTCTTTGCCTAATGTGGCTTTTCTTACAACCACAAAGAATTGCTACTAAAATTCAATGTTTTTTGGCGTGTAAGAAATGTGCAAAAACGAATCAATCCCTTTTTTGAATGTCTGTGTTGTCTGGTCAGCTGTAAAATCGTTTTGTGCATGATAATCACAACAACAGAAAACTCAGCTGTAGTATATGTGTAAAATCCGTGTACAAGTATGTGTAAATCCGTCTCCAAAAAGAAATTCAAGAGAAATCAATCCTTCGAGAAATAAATTCAATTTCTTCGTGAAAGAAATGTGTTTAAGGGAAAAAAATTGCCACTTTTACGCCACGGATCAATTCTTGGGTTGTAAGAAAAGTCACATAAGTATTCATTGATAGGAGGTGCGATGAGCAATATACAATAATCAAAATAGATTTTGTGTGCATTAAGTGAATGTGTAAAAGCTTTTGGAAAAATAGGTAGTACCAATGGGTACCTATTAGGTTCAATCAGCATCACCTGGTGTCTGCGTGGCAGCTATATGCCAATTGCCTTTGTTTGTTCCAAGAAGCCAGAAATTGAGAGATAAGTCCCTAGTTCTTAAGTCCTTCTCGACCAATAAAGCTGTATAAGACACACCATATTTGTGAGTGTTCGAATGAGTCTTCAGGGCTCTAAAAACCAAATTGAGTATTTATTTGTACATGATCAGCATACTTCATATTATATAGGGTAGAACTAGAAGGCATAGGAACGGTTCAAATATTAACCGTTCCTGTGCTTTCTACCCTTTTTCCCTTTAATACAAACAAAATTAAGAAAATCAGGGCGCAGTGTCATAAGTTCGTAAGTCATAAGTCCGTACAGGACTTTTGACCCACTTAGGTGGGTCAAAACTTCATAAATCGATTATGAACGTATAACCCACGTAAATGAGTCGAAAGTACTTCAAAATTTCTCATAGAATTGTGACCCTAGCTTACGGCGAGTGAAATCGATTTTTTATTTTTGTTGCTTATTCCGAACGGTTGAAGAAAATAACTCCACGGGAACTAACTATACTGAGGGATTTAGTTTGCTCCAAGTGAAGATTTGGTCCACTTTTGTAGAGTGTGGTTAGTTCCCATGTACGGTGGGAATTAAAGTCCTTAATGATTTATTGGTTCTAATTCTCTTCGAACGTGAAATGAACTGCCATATTACCCGAGACAAACATAAATAAGAATTCAAGTACTGAGCAATGTTATTCGTAAAATTAAAATAAATTTCATGTATAGTCATTCAGTAATCGAGTTTTTAAAACTCTGATTTTTTGTTTTTAATCAAATGACCGTAAACATTCAGAAACTCAGTCATACCGAATTCAATTCTCAACACTCTGAAAATAATGAAATATCGCCCGATCTTTTTTATTAATATCATAGCTTATTTTAGTTGGCGAGCAAATAATTTTTCTAAGCTTTTACTGTTTCGTTCTATTTGAAAAAGTAACCACTACACAATTACACATCCTGTAATGCATAGACAATTAGCCAATGATTCATTCTGAGCATCTTTTTTTTATTTCGATTGAGGATGAGGATATAATTATAAAAAAGATTTAAGATCGATTTGGTTAGATTGCGAGCGAAGCGAGTGGAAAAAATTTTGCCCAAAAGAGAATATTTGGGGTGTGAAAATAAAAAAATTCGCGCGAATTTTTTTATTTTCACACCCCAAATTGATTCTCTTTTGGGCAAAAATTTTTCCGCTCGCTTCGCATTCTTGTGCTTATAGGATGACCTACTCCCACCGAACTTTAACATCCCATTGTGCAGAAGAACGTTTTATTTTTTCAAAATTAAATAGATTACTTTACTTTTACCAACTAAATGGGTCGATAACAGAAAAGTGTGGACATTTTTTGTTTGACCATCAAAAAGAAATAAATTAATATTCAACGATCAATTCAAACAGGAATAAAAAAAAAAAAATTTAATTTTGTGCCTTTCTCGCAAGCATATTGTGACAAAGAAAGCGAAATATTTTGTCTTAATTCTATTTCGTATCATAATAGGTTCATAAATTATTGTTTTTTTTAGTCTAGTTCATAAAAGAAAAAAAAATTATTTATTTTTGCCATATCTATTAAAATTTGTTTTCTAAGAACTTATGGCTCTTTTTTTTGCTGACTTTTGACTCACTCACGTGGGTCATAATCGATTTATGAAGTTTTGACCCACCTAAGTGGGTCAAAAGTCCTATACGGACTTATGACCTACGGACTTATGACACTGCGCCGAAAATCAGTCCACCGGTTTGGCTGATTAACGAACGTACAGATTGGGCGGTGCAAAAAAGTTCTTTGACATTTTTTTCTTAAATGAAATGTCGCAAAATAATAGTCCGCCAATCAACTATTTTAGCATAGAGAAATAATAATAATATAATAATATAATTATTGTATATTCTCTACGTATTTTAGTGTGATGCGTTGGCTATCACACGACATAATAAACACATAACACCTTTGACCGTTGACCCTGCCTTAACTCTTTGTTTCTAGGGGAAAAATCTGTCATTTCATTGGGTTAAAAACACACCGAAGCGGACAAAACGTCTTTTTGTCTTACGACAAAAAATCGTGTCGTTGTGTCCATTGCTCTAAGGCTAAAAACACACCGAAGCGGACAAAACATCTTTTTGTCTTTCGACACACCGAAAACGACTCGACACGATAAACAAATTTTGTCCGCTCGTCGGTTGCAGTAAAAACATGAGGTTATGTAGGAGCAAAACACACCGAAGAAGACAAAAAGTCCGGGACGAAATGTCAGCACCTAAAACAATACACCGTTTTATGAAGTAACACAGACCAGAGTGAACAAGACAAACAAACAGACATCGACAAAAAACCTGTCAGTTGAATAGGTTGTATAGGAGCAACACACACCCAAGCGGACAAAGACAAGACATTAGTAGTGCTCTGTTTTTTTTTCACCCATTTGTTGTATAGCAACAACTGATTCAAACAGCGTCGAAATTCTCGCCACGAAAAAAACTTGGGGTGATTTAGAGCTCTCCCGGTGCGAGCACTGAATATACATCGAACATGGTGGGAATGCACCCGGGTGAAAAAAGAGCGACATCGAACAGCTCAGTGCGAAATCAGAGCGACACATCGAACAAACCTAATATCATTCCAAAATTGAAGATTGAATTCACTTTCGAAATTTCAATGTCAAGCATCTTTGTCTTCAAGTTCAGTTTATGCTTTAAAATTCTTTACATTTCAGCATTGTGTTCTTTCATCTCCTTATTCTTTTTTTTGCACTACGCAAACATTTTCCATCGATCTATACACTCTTTTTATATGGTTTGCTGAATCTTTCAAAATGTTTGTACTCTCCATGAGTGCTTCAGTAGCCTCTTGCATACACATTTTCATTTCCTTTAAAAATCCAATTTGGCTTTCAACTTGCTCCCTCAGGAGCTGAATAAAATAATAGATGATAAATTGTTCCGGGGTGGCATGTGTCTGTTTCTTGAAGCGGTGGTTGTTTCGTTTGTTTTGTTTTCATCACATTCTGATTCAGATGAGCCTTCATTCTCTGAGCAATGATAAGCTTCACGTGTGGTCGATGATGAGGCTGGTATTTGCTGGATGTCCCAAACGATTTGGCTCCAATTCCTTCCACAGAACTTTTTATGCCTATTATCGCAATTAAATCTTCTTCCAAAGTGGAAAACTTTTTTAACTTTGTATGTCCTTTTATTTGCCGCCAGTTTTTTCTTTATATAGGCTTTGTAGTCACCCCAAACCTTATGTACAATAATTTAATTCTGAGAAAATTGTATATGAGGTTTAACAAAAGTTATCAACCTTCCATTTTCACACCAACAGAATCTCTTCGTCGCGGTCCTATTTTATTCAGCTGCTACGTAACATCATCCCAAAATTCAGCGACTGCTTCTGCGTATCTCTTAGTGTAGTTGGTGGCTACAGCAGCCATCGCCTTCATCAGAAGGACCACTTGGGCATTTTGTTGAAGTGACGTTTTTTCGTTCACCCTTGAAATACAAGTTAAGCAATCTAATAAATTTGTACATTATGTACTCTTTTTATTTAATAACAATATTTTTCACTCTGCAATACTTTAAAAACAATGTTGAAAACCATTCCGCAAACAATTTTCGGCGGACAAATTGGAATCCAAACTGGCAACAATGAAAGAAAATAAAGCTAGTCATCGCACCACATTGCTACTCATCGTACTGCATTACTTAATGTCAGAAAAGATTCCGAATTGTAATTCGGAAGAATACCTCGAAGAAAAACTTGTCCAAAACGTACGAAATCGGACAATATTCCGCTCCGAAAAATACCTCGATAAAGGCTAAACTACATCGCAACACAAAGCGCCAAAAAGTACAGAACAGTGGAAATTATGTGCTGTATACTGCTTCTACAAATGCATTTCTGAATATCTCCCTTTCATTTTTTTTAAAGTGAGCGTGAACAAAAGCTTGACCATTGCCGAACTTTCACTGTACGAATTCACTCACATTTTAGTACTTTTTACACTTTGTGTTTCGATGTAGTTCAGCCTTAAGGTATATTCTCTACGCTTAAGGCAGAATATCTAAGCTGTATCCAACACAAACGTTAAGAAAAGATTATCTGTAAATGTAAAGTCTCTCGGCTCATCTTCAACAGAATTTCAAACATCATGCACTTACTAACACTTACTAACCCCACAAAAACTACAAACAAAATAAAATTAATCAAAAATTAAAAAGTTTTAAAAAATCAAAACGATTTTAAGCAAACCAAAATCTGGTCGTCCACAAAAGATAGATCGTCGTACAGAGAAAAGGTTGCTGAGGAGTGTTGCACAGGATCCGAAGCAAAGTGCACCAGTTCTCGCTGGAAAACTAAAAATCAGACAACTCGCAATCTCTTGAACAAGAATGGATTACATGGTCGAGTAAGTCGGAAGAATCCATTCATAAAAGAAGTGAATAATAAAGCTAAGCTGGACTACGCCATCGAAAATAAACCTCGTTTTGGGATCAAATCATATTTACCGACGAGAGTAAATTCATCATTGTTGGCTCAGATGGTCGTCGTATGGTGTGGAGGAAGCCCAACACTGCTCCAAATCCGAAAAACTTAACTCCTACTGTGAAGCACGGTGGTGGCCATGTAATGGTGTGGGGTTGTGTGGCATCTTCTGGTGTTGGAAACTTTGTTTTTATTGAAAATACGATGGATCAATATGGATATTTAAATATTCTTTAAAAAACATATCCTTCGTCCAAGCGCTGAAGAACTGGGTCTCGGTAACAATTTTATTTTCCAGCAGGACAACGATCCTAAGTACACATCGATGCTGGTAAGAGAATGGCTGCAATGCAATGTCTGAACGCAGGTTAAACATCCTGCTCAGTCACCAGATCTCAACCCCATTGAGCATTTGTGGGATCATTTGGAAAAAAAATCGTGAGCACACACTTTCCAGCAAAAGTGGCTTCAAAGCCATCTTACTTGAGGATTGGAACAAGATTTCCACCCATACTTCTTATAAACTGGTCCATTCCATAAAAAATAGGTTAAAAGAAGTGGTGAAAAACAGAGGAGGTCCTACAACTAGTTATAAAGCTAGGTTATTTGTTTTGGGATAAATATTTCACCCAACAAACTTCTCCAGCCAGCTCGGTCCCTGGTTGGTTCAGGGCCTCTACCACCTGTGTGCTCCACCGGAGTCGCGGTCTTCCTCTTCTGCGACGTCCTTCCGGGCTGGATTCGAAGACTCTACGAGCCGGAGCATTATTTTCCATTCGCTCAACATGACCCAACGATCAAAGTCGTTGGACCTTTACTTTTCTGGCTAGGTCAGTGTCGCTGTACAGCTCGTACAGTTCTTGGTCAAATCTTCGTCTCCATTCTCTATTAATGCAGACAGGACCAAAAATCACTCGAAGAATTTTTCTCTCAAAACAGCCCAAAGCGTTTTCATCAGATGTTGTCATAGTCCATGTCTCTGCACCATACATGGGGAGAGAGGACTTTACTATTCAATTGCCTTCTAAGTCCAAAGAAGCAGCGATTGGCAAGAGTGATTCTTCGTTTGATTTCAGCGCTGGTGTTGTTGTCTGAGTTGATAGCGGATCGCAGGTAGACAAAGTCCTTAACTACCTCGAAGTTAAATCTGTCTATGTTGACGTTTGCTCCAAGACGTCGATGTTATTTGTCCTTTCTTGTCGACAGCATTAACTTGGTCTTGCCCTCGTTAACCGCTAGACCCATCTTCCTGGCCTCCGTCTCAAGGCTCACAAACGCTCCACTGACATCATGCTGTGTTCATCCAATTATGTCAATGTCGTCTGCGTATCCTAATAGCTGGACGGACTTTTGAAAGATTGTGCCTCTGGTGTTGAGTTGTTGACATTGGAGCTTTTCACAATCTGTCATCTTGATCTTATACAGACGGACGAGTTTTGATAGGTATGGATATGAAGTTACTGGGTCTTCTCCAAGATCTGCCGTAGGGTGAATATTTGATCGATGGTGGACTTTCCGGGTCTGAAGCCACACTGATAAGGACCTACCAGGTTGTTGACGAAGGGCTTTAAACGTTCGCACAGCACGGCAGACAAGATATTATAGGCGATGTTAAGAAGACTTAGACCTCAGTAGTTGGTGCAGTTCAAGGGATCTCCTTTTTTAAGGATCGGGCATACGGCGCTGAGGTTCCATTCATCGGGCATGCTTTCCTCTGACCAAATTTTGCAGATGAGCTGGTGCATGCTCCTAACCAAATCATCTCCAGCTGCTTTGTACAGTTCGGCGGCTAGCCCGTCTGCTCCAGTGGCTTTGTTCGACTTTAGTTTATATATCGCTATCTTCACTTCTTCCATGTCGGGTGGGTGGAATTGTTGGCCTTCTGGACAAAAACGACCTACCAAAATTCGCTTTAACCTCTCGTTTTCAGGCAAGCAAACAGACTGGGGGAAGTAGTCCCCAAATTAACTTTTTTCAACTTCTCTATTATCATAATGTCATATTTGATCAAAATCTCGGGTTAAAATATGGTTACGAATCGAAAAGTTGTAACGTTTTTTTTACAGCTCAAATTTTGAATTTGAAACGCAGAGTCAAAATTCATTGATTTTTTAAGCAGATATCAGATTTCAGCGAGACTCAATCTGATAAAACTTAAATTAACTACACAAAAAAAACGCAACATAAAAATTTAATTATTTCTTTGCAGAGAGCCGATCTAGGTGTAACTGATCTTACAATTACTTCTGAGCGTGAAGCTGGAGTTGATTTTACCATTCCGTTTATGAATTTGGGTGCAGATTTTCATCTTAAATAAATTATCAAAAATATTAAGGAAATTTACTGCTTATTTTAGGAATATCAATTTTATTTAAAAAGCCACGTAAGGCTGAACCGAAATTACTTTCTTTCATGGACCCGTTCTCGCATGATGTGTGGATTTGGTTGGGTGCATCATTTTTTGGAGTGTCCTTGGGTTTTTTTATTTTAGGTCGAATTGCTCCCGCTGAGTGGGATAATCCCTTTCCATGCATAGAAGATCCCGAAGAACTAGAAAACCAATTAAACATAGGAAATTCTATTTGGTTTGCAACCGGGGCTCTTTTGCAACAGGGAAGTGAAATTGCACCAAAGTAACTGGGGAAAATAACTATCAGAGTTTAACAATAAATAAGAAAACTCTCTAATATGATTTCCAGAGCCATATCAACTAGATTATTATCTTCTATTTGGTGGTTTTTTACTCTGATTTTGGTCGCATCTTACACGGCTAATTTAGCAGCTTGTCTAACAATCGAAAGTCCCTCTGAAATCATTAAAGATGTTCATGATCTTCCTAAAAATAAGGGAGGGGTCGAGTACGGAGCTAAAAGCAGTGGCAGTACCAGAAATTTTTTTAAAGTAAGATATCTGAGTATAAGGTTACCTGAATTTTTCGGAATAAAAAATATTTTAAGGATTCTGAAGATCCGGATTACATCGCAATGAATGACTATATGAATCAAAATCCTAAAATGCTGACAAGTTCAAATGATGAAGGCGTTAAAAGGGTCCTTACAGAAAACTACGCTTTCCTTATGGAATCTACTTCAATTGAATATAATACGGCACGTAATTGTAATCTCACTCAAATTGGAAGCTTATTAGATGAGAAAGGTTATGGAATCGCTATGCGGAAAAGTAAGACGAAATAATAACTTAAACGAAATATAATTTTAACTGTTAGTTTTTTTTTTGTAATGTAATGTAGACTGGCCCTATCGTGATAAACTAAACAGTGCTCTTCTGGAACTTCAAGAATCTGGAGTTTTGACAAAAATGAAATCAAAGTGGTGGTACGAGGTGGGAACTGCAAGTTGTACAGTAAGTTTCTAGTTTAAAATTTAAACTTCTTATGTTCTATGTTATTTACATTTTTTTTTTTAAAGGCCAAATCAGACACAGCCGAAGCCACACCAATGGGAATGCCACATTTAGGAGGTGTTTATCTTGTGCTCTTAGTAGGGTCGTCGGTAGCTGCAGTATGCGGACTTGTAGATTGGCTTTTGTTTGTTTTGAGAAAGGCACGGCTCCTCAAGGTTAAGCTTGTTTATCAAACAAATGTATAATAATCCTGTGTTTTTAATTTATAATATGTTTGTAGGTTTCATTCATGGATGTATTGAAGGAAGAGCTACAAATTGTGATGAATTTTTCAAATAATACGAAAGCTGTTAGCAATATGGGATCCAATTATTCGAGAAATTTTTCTTTAACCGTCGATATGCAAGAAAATACAGAGTCTTCTGCTAATTTAGTGAAGTAAAAGATGTAAATGATGCATTTTTAAGGAAAAATAAAACAAGTGTTCTTGAAATAGCTATTTTTTGGCCAAGCTCGTAATTAAACAGGAACGTCCTTTGCAGGAACGTCGTGTACATAAACGTAACCACGTTTCGAATGAAAGCTCCAGCACTTCCAGCAGCATCAGTAGCAATTAATATTATAAAAGTTATTTAAAGTATTTTTGTTTTTATTGGAATTATGTAAGGTGATTTGTGATCGGTGATAATCACAAATCACAAATTTCGTGTGATAGTCACAAGTGACAATGACCAATTTGATACTTTTTCTAGTGACAGCTTTTTTGTAATCACATTCATATAAAGGATTTTACAATGGCTACGTTCAATCATGTAACAACCAAAAGGTATCTGATAGCTTTTTGTTTTTGTAAACCATAGTAAAAAAAATAGCAAATACATGAACCGTTTACTGTCAAAAAAAATCCAGAGGTATCTGAAAATGTTTGGTATACCTCGGGTATCCGAGTGTTCAGCTGATCAACATATGATATTTTTGCCTTGACTTTTCTGGCGCGCAATTTCATCAGCTTCCAAATTAAAAGAAAATTGAAAGAAATATAAGCAGATGACTATCGATCTGATTTTTAACAATACTTGTTATATTTTAGATGACTCGGAAGAAGTTTGCCAACGGATTCACGGCCATAAACAATTTCTTGTTCTCAAGCGTGTGATTTGTTGTTTTTTTTTTCATAGACTTTTTGACAGCAATCTGGATACAGGTATCTGTCTCGTCCAAAAAGATATCCCAGATACGGGTATCCCAGATAGCCTATCCGATATATGATTGAACGTAGCCAATAAGAGGTGTTATTTTGAATAGCCCGCTATTTCGGCAGCTGTCACTTTTGAAGCTGTCATTTTTTGACATTTGATAAGTAGAAACTACGCCATTAATAAATGGAACGATACATGCTTTAACAACGCATTGAAATTAATAAAATTCACTATAATAATGGTGAACATTTGGCAGAGACGGTTCGTAAAACTAAAAAAGTTTCCGGACCGTGTTATCTCTCAAAGAGGTGATCACAATTGGCTACCTAGATCTTATGATTTAACACCTTGCGACTTCTTCCTTTGGGACCACGTGAAAGATAAGGTCCGCGCCAACAGCCCAGCGTCGATTCAAGACCTCAAAGATGGAATTCGTGAGGCTATCGAGGACATAGGGCAGCCACTTTGCTATTTGGTTATGGAAAATTTCATAAAAATTATATGGTGCTGTAAGCGTAGTCGTGGCGGACATTTTGCTGAAGTTGTGTTCCATTATTAACGGCATACTTTCCTCTTTATAATAAAATAAACATCGGATCATTTATCTCAAAAAATGCTATTTTTCTTTGAATATCAAAATCTCTCTCTTTTTGGAAAACACTTAACAATTGTGGATTTTTCTTAAATTTTTGTAAAAAATGAGCATGTTTGTGCCAGTGCAAGTATTTTTTTAAATAATGAAAACAATAGAGAACTAGAAAATTATGGAAAACAGGGAAATTCGTTTTCTGAGAATTAACCTGAGAAAGAGATAAAGTTAATGGCGCAAATTTATAGTCAGATAGAGTACACTTTAAAATTATTTTAGTCGATACTAAGCAGATACTATGGCTCAAATTTATAGTCAGATAAAGTAGGCTTTAAAATTATTTTAGTCGATACTAAGCAGATACTATAGTTTTTGACAATTATAGTCGAAATAAAACCAACTTTAAAGTTAGTAGCTGGTGCTTAAGTTTATACCGAGGAAAGTACCTTTTAACTTTTAATATCGACTTCAAGGTTCTGTTCTGTGGTGTAGCATAAAATTATAAAACGATTTCAGATAGTTTTTTCGAAGATTTCAATATTTTTAATGATTATAAACTTAATCGAAAACCGAAAGTGTATAAAAACCGGGCAAATCCTTTTGATGACCTCGACAAAGACGAATTTTACTCTCGATGTAGGTTTTATAAGATTGAGAACCTTCATATTGAAGAAGAAGAACCTTTGACATATCGTGGGCTTCCTACACCTGCATCCTACCAATTCTATGGAATATCCCAAAAGGACTAATTTCGCATTGCTGCCCTTGTTCTAGGTAGTGAAAGTTGCTTTTTGACCAATTGCCTTTACATTCCCTATTCATCATGGCTCATGGCTCCAATTAGACTCCCTT
>CAKKXW010000003.1:627234-644358 GCA_920937365.1 Sphaerophoria rueppellii | reverse complement strand
CTGTGATAAGGGCCCCTGCATCCTCCTCTCCTTCTGGCGCTGAGTCCACCGCGTGAGTTCACCTTCTCCTGGAGTTAGTTGAACCTCACGTTTTGACCTCTGCTGATCGATTCCTGGCTCGATCGACCGCCTCTGACAACTAACTCCGGGTTCAGGTGTTTCCTGACATCGCTGTGGAATTCATTCATTTATCATGCTTCTTCGCTACATCTCGAATCTGTGATGAAATATATAAAATACCGTCCATAAACGCAAAATATGGATGGTGCTCCCATGATAGTTTCGTGTGGAGACAAAGCCAACAGAGGGAAAAGCTTAATTTGGAGTTTTGTTCATGTGGAACATCGTCATCGCTTCTTCGTACTATTTACTTACTTAAGGTGTCGCTACAGTCCTTTGTGGACTTGGGCCTCAATCAACAGTCTCCGCCAGCTAGCTCGGTCCTTAGCTAGTCGTCTCCAGTTTTGCACTCCAAGTTGATTGAGGTCCTCTTCCACTTGAGTGCGCCACCTGAGTCGCGGTCTTCCTCTCCTCCTACGTCCCCGGGAATAGTGTCGAAGGCTTTCCGAGCCGCAGCATTGGTGTCCATCCGCTCTAAATGACCGAGCCATCCGAGTCTCTGGACCTTCACCCTTCTGGCTAGGTCCATGTCGTTGTACAACCCGTAAAGTTCGCTGTTGTATCATCTTCGCCATTCCCCTTCAATACACACGGGGCCAAAGATGACCCGAAGAACTTTCCTCTCGAAACAGCCTAAGGCACTTTCATCCGATTTTGTCAGGGTCCATGCTTCTGCACCATACAGCAGGACTGGGATGATGAGTGTGTTGTACAGTTTTACCTTAGTTGCTCGATAGAGGGCTTTTCCACTCATTTTCTTTCTTAGCCCAAAGAAACAGCGATTAGCAAGAGTTATTCTTCGTCTGATATCGGCGCTGGTGTTATTGCCCATGTTTATAGCGGAGCCTAGGTAGACAAACTCCGCTACTACCTCGAAGTTGTATGTGTATATTGTGACGTTCTGCCCGAGCCGTCGGTGTTGGGTGTCCTTCCTCGAAGACAGCATATACTTCGTTTTTCCCTCATTTACCGCTAAACCCATTTTTGCCGCTTCTGTCCCAATTCTCACAAAGGCGCCGTTGACATCACGCTGTGTTCTTCCCATTATATCAATATCATCAAGAAGTTGAACAGATTTTTGGAAAATAGTGCCTCTGGTGTTGACGTTGGAGTTCTGCACTATCTTTTCAAGAACGATGTTAAAGAAGTCGCATGACAGTGCATATCCTTGTCTGAATCCATTTTTGACGTCGAAAGATTCCGTGAGCTCGTTGCCAACCTTGATGGAGCAGCGTGAGTTCTGTATCGTCATTTGCACAAGCGACCGAGCTTGGCAGGGACGCCAAAACTAGACATAGCTTTGTACAGTTCGTCTCTGTAGATGCTGTCATACGCGGCCTTAAAATCGATGAAAAGGTGGTGGGTATCGATTTGGAGTTCATAGGGGTTTTCCAGGATCTGCCGCAACGTGAAAATTTGGTCGATGGTTGACTTTCCTGGTCCGAAGCCACATTGATAAGGACCAACCAGATTGTTGACGAAAGGCTTCAGACGTTCACATATTACGGCAGAGAGGATCTTGTAAGCGATGTTTAGTAGACTTATTCCTCTATAGTTGGCGCAGTTTAGAGGATCTCCCTTTTTCAGGATCGGGCAAACAATGCTGAAGTTCCATTCATCGGGCATGCATTCCTCTGACCATATCTTACAGATGATTTGGTGCATGCTCCTATCTAGCTCGTCGCCTGCTGCTTTGAACAACTCAGCAGCTAGTCCATCTGCTCCAGCGGCTTTGTTGGATTTCAGCCGTGATATTGCGGTTTTCACTTCTTCTAGGTCGGGTTCACGGAATAGTTGGCTATCATCGTGTCCGATGAAAGGCTCCTGTCTGACGGCGGTGTTTTGTTCGTCGTCGCCGTTATACAATCTACAGAAGTAGTCTTTCCAAACCCCCAGCATTGACTGCGAGTCTACTATGATGTTCCCTTGTTTATCTCTGCAGGCATCGGTTCTTGCTCGATGACCTTGAGCCAGCTCCTCCTAAAATGCTGGACAATCTGGTTGACGGTTGATTGATCAGGAGATCTCCATGTAAATAACTCATCGTTATTCTTACAGCTAAGATTTACCAGTGTTGCAAGATAATTTTTATTTGCGAGAAACACCAGATTTCGCCATCGGTCTACTGAATGAGTTAAAAAAAAAAACAAACAAACAAGCATGAATAGACATTCTCCAAGGATACAGGAATGTTTAATAATTTAATTAATTAAAAACTTTGAAGAAGTAACGAATTACAAGAAACAAGGAAGATATAAAAATCAAATAAATGTTTATGTTCCATCAGTTTTTTCCGATTCCGGTTAGTTCTTTTAAACCATTGATAAGGTATTTGTTATATTCCTTGTGATTAATTGGAGAAACGGCAACAGCAGTTAACTTGTTTTTCGGTGTATCCTTCAGATAAATGCCAAATTAAGATCTGAACAAAATCATACATAGAAATTTACTTACACCGTAAGTTTCAAGCTTTGATCTAAGTTTGAAAACAAATTCGTGAAAATTTATGGAAGAAAATATCTGCTCGGCTTCTTGGGGATCATCTTCAAGGGCCTGCCCTATTTCTGTGGATGTTTTCCCTAACAATTGTTCCCCCAGCTCATTGAAACATGTCACCCAACGACTTGATGTCCAATCTCCAATTTCCATCTTAAATAAATAATTCTCATAAAAAACGTATTGCAATGATATCAATAAAACTTACGTTAACCAAAAGCCTATACTTAAAATCAGGAAATATTGCGTTGCATTTTTCACAACGATAATGACCGTTATTCTCGTCAACAACTTTCTTATTACATTCCGGCTGTGGACAAGCTTTGTATGTGGAGTTCGTACTTCGGATAAGTCTAATAACAGCTTTACATTGGAAGTAGTCTGGTTTTTCGGAAGAGCCCAAGTTCTTAGCACGAGCGTCATATAACGAGACCCAATCTCCACCATAAGCTCCACCACCAGTTCTTAAAAAACAAACAAAATTCACACACCATTTTATTAATATTTTGATTTCTGTAGTAAAATAGTGAAATCACCTTGTTGATACGCTTTTGGATATGTTAGCGCCACCACCGTTATCAAACCATCCTCGTAGTCTATGACCTTCAGGTATGTCTGGGTTTATTTTCATAACCGAACCAGCGCCCATACTTAAACTTTTACCGCCACCAAATTCAGAAACGCGAGCTGCTTTTACGAGAATAACATGTTGCGATCCAGTTTCGAATTTTTCAGCCTCATCACCCCATAGTGTTAGTTGTACCTTTGGATAAAAAATAAAAAGAAATTTGTAAAAGGTAAACATTGATCCAACTTTTCTTTAAACTAAAAAATACATATTCATATTCAAGATGCGACACGAACAATTCAACTCCACCTTTGTAGATGAACTATGTTTTTTGTATGTCGAAGTGGTTCGTGATGTTCTTAGTAACGAGCTTATTTTTCATTCCTTATTTTTACACGTACACGTGATTATTTTCACTATTTGATGTATCAATCCATGAGTACAGAATTTTTTGACAAAAATAGTTGCCAGACCTTTTCCTTAGAAATGTAATAATTTTTTTGTGTCTGAAATATCTGTGGCTAATTACGTATGTGCGTAGTTCCTTATGTCTCTTACGAAGTACTGACTTCAAGACTTTTATTCGCGGAAAAGTGCTTCTCAAATTAGTCGATTGAGAATCCGGCATAAAATTGTGAATCAATTCAACACTTCTTGTGCAAGTCATGTTTGAGTTCACAGAAAAAATCCGACAAATATTCGCAGTCTCTCGGTACCAACATCTTTCAAACGTCTGTCCAGCTACTAGAATACGCAGACGAAATTGACATAATTGGAAGAACACAGCGTGATGTCAGTTGAGCGTTCGTGAGTCTTGAGATGGGGGTCAGAAAGATGGGTCTATAGCAGTTAACGGGGGCAAGACCAAGTTAATGCTGTCAACAAAAAAAGACAAACAACATCGACGTCTTGGAGCAAAGGTCAACATAGACAGATTTAACTTCGAGGGAGTTAAGGACTTCGTCTACCTAGGATCCGCTATCAACTCAGACAAAAACACCAGCGCTGAAATCAAACGGAGAATCACTCTTGCCAATCACTGATTCTTTGGACTTAGAAGGCCATTGAGTAATAGAGTCCTCTCCCGAGCAACTAAAGTGACACCCAACGAAACCCTCATCATCCCGGTCCTAATGTATAGTGTAGAGACATGGACCATGACAACATCTTTGGGTTGCTTCGAGAGAAAAATTCTTTGAGTGATTTTTGTTCGTGTCTGCATAAATGGAGAATGGAGACGAAGATTCAATCAAGAACTGTACTACTGTTCAGCGACACTGACCTAGCCAGAAAAGTTAAGATCTAACGATTTTGATGGTTGGGTCATGTTGAGCGAATGGAAAATAATGCTCATGCTCGTAGTCTTCGAATCCAACCCGGAAGGACGTCGCAGAAGAGGAAAACCGCTACTCCGTTGGAGCACACAGGTGGTAGAGGCCCTGAACCAACGTGGCGTGCGAAACTGGAGACAGCTAGCCAGGGACCGGAGCCGATGGCCTTTTTACAAGTAAAAAGTGCTTACAAATGTTTTAAGTTTTTTAATTTTAACTATGAATGATTAACCAGAAAGAGAAAATAAATCAAAAGCTCCTGAGCATACTTTTTTTATTGCAAAAAAAATCAAATTATCACACGTGATAAATTTAAAAGAATAGACAATAATTCATTGAAAACTAAAAACGATCAAGCAAGAAGCATCCGCCAACCATGAAGCCGTTAAAAACGACAATATTTAGTTTGCCCTGACATATTATCGGTTATCAATCAGTACTCAAGCACATATAGATTCCAAGTCACATTGGGAAGAAAACGAGCGCACTGACCACAGAGACAAGCAGTCAAAATTCACCTGTTTATTAATGCCGACTTCGAATGAGACACAAACCATACTTCAATCCCTTCTCAACAATTCTGCACTACCTTTATACATAGACTTAACTACCTAAACCCTTATAACTTTGCAGGGATTCACTAGAACTTGCATTGTGTACGAAAACATTGTATTCAATGTTTCTTTGTTTGAAAAAATAATTTTTATGTGTAAAGTTAAACTTACTGCAGCATTACTAGTATCAACAAGAGTAAGCTCTCTTTTCTTAAATTCCTTATTTGCTCTCGAAGTGAACGTCATCAAATCGCCGACATCACGACAAACGCCTATTGTATCTGAAATCAACAATTTTGTTTAAATGTTTTACAATTTAAATTGATCATATTTTACTTACCAACACAAGCTTTCGGTTCGATATTAATAATTTGTGAAATTGGCACTAGGTCATACTGTACCTGCGGAATGCCACTGTCTTCTTCTTCACAAGGTTGTACCAAAGTCTCGCCGGTAAATGTCATCTCATAATTATTATTTAACGTTGAATACTGCTTATTTGCTGGCTTAAGTTGACATTTTGAAATATAATAAACTTTATCGACTTCAATCATATCATAGTAGCGATCACACTGCTCCTTGAATGCCGTGGCACGGATTTCCCCAGACTCATCTAAAAGATCCATACTGAATAGTTTTCCCTCGCCCTTAGGATTACTCCAGGAACGAATGTTAGATTTGGATGTGACGCGAGCTTTAATGACCCACTTGTTCTGATATGGAGTTAAACTAGCAATCGGCGCAGTAATTGATGGATTGATGGATTGGTTCATTGAAGTGTTGTTATAGTTGACTGTGTTACTTGTTGGATTTTTTTTCATTGTATTCGATGCAAAACTTTGTTCAGTATCCATTTTTTGTTGAGGAGCTTGAACTGGTGCGGTTTCTGTAGGTTTATTTGATGGTTCACCGGTGAATTGAACAGGATTTCCAATTTTTTTACGAACTTCACTTCCATGATTCAAGACAGATAATTCGAGAATAACCAAAACACGTCTTTAGAAAAGAGAAATATAAACATTTAGTTTTTTTTTCTGGTAGGTATTCCATTTACAGTGTATTTTTGCAGCAGAATTTATCAATGGAAACAATATTTTTAAGATACAGAAAACTAAAAGAACGACCTGCACAGATCTTGAATCCTATCTGTTTGAGATCGTTCCGTTATGCACTTACATTTTCCCAGGCAAATGAAAAGAAGGGAAAATTAACAAATCAAGGGTATTATATTAATTTATAAGATTCAGTGGTTATGACTTGAGAGTTTCATTACTTTTATGCAAAAAGTAAAATAAATACAGTAAAAATGTGACTAAGAGTTTTCAAACAAGAACTCCATAAGCTGAAGAATGCGCATAATATCGAGAAACCAGTCAATGAAGACCCAGTCCCAGCGCCCAGCACAGAAGATGTAGAAAGAGCCATCCAAAAGCTTAAAAATAACAATTCCGCCGGGTCTGATGGCATACCTGCTGCACATGCACCAGGTCATCAATAACACTTTGATTTTACCAGTCCTACTCTACGGCGCCGAGTGTTGGACGATTAGTAAAAAAGGGGAATTGATTCTGGGAACTTTCGAAAGAAAAATTCTTCGACGGATTTTCGTTCAACTTGGTTCAACTGCGAACTGTATGAGCTGTACCAAGTTGTGGATGTAGTCCAGAAAGCCAAGAACAGACGAATACATTAGTTCGGCCACATCGAGCGAATGGACGACAACGCTCCAGCCAAGAAAGTTTTCTCATCGCAGCCATCAGGTTCGAGACGACAAGGACGACCGAACCTAAGATATAAGGAACAACTGACTGCAGATGCCAGAGCGCTTGGTGTTGACGACTGGGAGTGCATGCGAGGGATCGTTCGCGGTGGAAGGCTGCAGTATCACAGACAGATTCTTAATGGAATGGGAGCCGGTTAAGTAGGCATAACGTGACTTACGAAAAAATAGGTTAAACAATTAACTGTTTTGGTTTGCCGAAAAAGATAAAAATGCAATTATTAACAAATATGACTATGAGTTTAATTTTAAAGTAAATTCTATACCTTGTAAGATTTTTTTAATTTATTGTCTTATGATAACAGTTCCATGTTAATATGTTAACTAGAGGTCTGCATGAATGCATTAATTTGCCGTCACTGACCAAGCACAGTACTGCAGTGTATTCTGTTTGTTGCATACATAGAAAGTAGTGTACACTAAAAATGAATTCACTATTCTTAAAAACAAGCACTGCACACCATTCGATCCCTTTATATAGAACGAATACACTGCTTTGTTTCTCTCCAAAGCTTGAATGCTTGAATCAAATAGAACAAAACAAGCCTAACAGTTAAAAAAGCACCGAATACAGCGAATACACTGAGTATGTTTCAAATCAAATACACTGTTTGGTGTCTCAGCTATAGGTACACATAGTTTTGACCAAGTAAATCAATTGGAAAAAATAAAAGTGCTAAACATAATTAGTTTACATTATGTATATAATATTTATATTTATGTTTATATTTCACTGACATATATACTTGTAAAATAAGCAGTTTATAAATATTTCCAATTATTTTTACCCCATTATCTAGCCTGAGATTTCTATACTTCCTTTATTGACTTTGATCGTTTAAAAAATAAGACATCTCGACTAGAGTGTTTTTTTTTTTAACCTCAACAGCTATTTCAATCCTTAGTTGGTGATAAAGAACAGTTTTTTTATTCACCCTTGCATTCTTGAGCAGTTGAAAGCATATCAATTAGCTTGGTATTATTTGAATATGATTCGGTGTATTCGCCTATTCTGTGTTTTCAATATAAACTCGCTGTATTCGATGCATTTGAGGAAAAAATCAAGTGGTGTATTCGTTTCGAATAGATACACTATTCTATTGTTTTGGTTTCAGTTTATGATTCATTTGGTTTGTTCTTCAAGCAGTGAGTACAGCGAATAGTGTATTTGAATAAATTTAGATCGGCTTGGAAGTAGTTTCAAGCCATTCGTTGCAGATGGCTAATGTTAACAAGAGAAACTAAGCGCTTATCTGTCTAATAAGTCTATTAATACATATTTGCATTCTCATATTCAGCATACCTCAAAGTAAAGTGAAGCCTAATCCGATAGTTTACAGTTAGAAAAATAAACAATAGAGTTTTACAAAAAGGTAAAACAAACCACCTGGGGTTTTACACCTCGAAACGAAGCCTGTAGAGACCACCATGGGCACATCGTAGCAGAACCAGCTATACAGAACCATTCATTTGGGTGAAGCAGACCACCAATTCCACCCACCCGACATTGACGAAGTGAAGATAGCGATATATAAGTCGAAAAAAGCCGCTGGGGCAAACAGACGACTTAGCCGACGAACTATACGAAACAGCTGGAATTGATTTGGTAAGGAGTATGCATCAGCTCATCTGCAAAATTTGATCTAAGGAAAGCATGCTCGACGAATGGAACCTCAGCATCGTATGCAGCAACTACAGAGGTATAGGTCTCCTATACATCGCCTTGTCTGCCGTGCTGTGTGAATGTTTGATGCCTTTCGTCAACAACCACCAGCAACTTCAAATCTATACCTACCACCTTTTCATCGGTTTCAAGGCCGCGTATGATATTGTCTATAGAGACCAAGTATATAGAGCAATGTCTAGTTTTGGCATCGCAGAAAAACTCGTCCGTCTATGTAAGATGACAATGGAAAACTCATGGTCCGAAAAAAACATAACGGATGCATTTGATGCAAAAAAAAAGGTTTCTTGAAAAGATTGTGCAAAACTCCAACGTCAAGACAAGACAACATTGAAATAATTGGAAAAACACAGCGAGATGTCAGTGGAGCGTTCGTGAGTCTTGAGACGGGGGTCAGGAAGATGGGTCTAGCGGTAACGAGAACAAGACCAAGTTAATACTGTCAACAAGGACAACCAACATGGCAACATCGACGTCCTGGAGCCAGCGCTGAAATCAAAAAAAGAATCACGATGCCAATCTCTGCTTCTTTGGACTTAGAGAAGTTAGGTCTTCTCTCGAGCAACTTAAGTGCCACTATACAAAACCTCTATCATCCCGGTCCTCATGTATGGTGTAGAGATATAGACCTAGACAATATCGGATGAAAACGCTTTGGGCTAGTTCGAGAAGAATTCTTCTAGTGATTTTTGCTCCAGTTTGCATAAATGGATAAAGGAGACGAAGATTCAATCAGCAACTGTACGAACTATTCACCGACACTGACCTTGTTGGTTGGGTCATGTAGAGCGAATGAAAAATAATGCTCCGGCTCTTAGTATTCGAATCCAACCCCAAAGGACGTCGCAGAAGAGGAAGACCGCGACTCAGGTGGTAGAGGACCTGAACCAACTTGGCGTGAGAAACTGGAGACAGCTAGCTAGGGACCGAGCCCTGGTCCAACCTGGACTGTAGCTCACCATGAGTAAGTAAAATTAACAATAGGGCAAGTAGCATAGAATTCGGGGAGTTCGTCAAGTTTGTGAAAATGGTAATATTGCTGTTCCAAAATATAATAACAAATAACGATGAAAGTTTATAAGTATAAAATGTAGGTGCAATAACTAAGAATAACCATATTAACTAAATCAAAACACTGGAAACAAACAAACAGAAATACAATTGGCGATGCAATTAACTTACTTATCAACTTTATCTGTTTTGTTTATCATCGATGTTATATAGCGGTCAACTCGAATAATGGTGTACTCCACAAGATTTCCTTCTTTATATAAGTTATTTAGTTGAGTCGCTAACATAGCGTAGCTGTTTAAGTGCTTGCCATCGGATACGAGAAGTCTGTAGCGTTCATTATCACCTCCAGATATTTTTTTCGTTCCCAAAATTTGAAGGACCGGCTTTTCACAATCCCCGCCGGTCAAAATAGTCTACCATTGTACATAAGTTATAAGAATATCCATAAGGCTTTTGTTCATGCTCAATAATAAATTCTTACTTCCATGCATCCAGTAGATAATGTTGAAAAGGAAGTCATGTTGATTCAACGAGAAATTTAATGTGATTGATTAAATATTTTTCAATTAGTTTTTTCTTCAACTTAAACTGCTTTGCTCCAGAAATCACGATTTAACTTGAACATAAATTAAATTGCTTTTGCTTTGCAGAATGCACATGGATGGTTGACATCACAAATGGAAAACGCGCCTTTTTTTGTCAAATTGCAAGCAAAATGCAAAACTGGAAAACAGTAAACAGCTTTGTATAGATTTGGGGAGTAGTCTCGAGATGGGAAACGATGATGGTGCCATCTTAAGAATTTCACAGAAGCACTTTTTTCTTGCATAAGATTGTATTAGGCGTTTTTCTTTTTTAGCTCCAAGCAGGGTGTGGAGTAGAGCCTGAGCTCATCGAGCTCGGTCTGAGCAGAGTAAGCTCAGACCTTTCCGAGTTAATAAAGAAACAAACCTGAGCACGGAATCGCCACATATAGAAAAAAATTGACAAGCTGACAAAAACTATTTTTTATTAGGCGTATTTCTTTTTTAGCTCTGAGCAGGGTACGGAGCTGTCAAAAAAAAACCCGTATTTCTTTTTTAGCTCAGACATATCTGAGCGCTCAACTTTTGTTTATTTTTTCGATCAGACCGTGGTCAGAGCGCGATCTACGAGCTCGGTTAAAATTGATGGAGTAGATGGAGTAAAAAGTGTCGCGCGGCCAACTTCATTTATTTTGTCCATATCATGAGTGCGATGACGCGAAAATGAAATAAAACGGTGGAAAGGTCGGGCGAAGCAAGTTGTTTTGCGAATGAAGGTATACAAAATTATTTTTGGCAGCTTGTCAATTTTTTGTTATACATATGTGGCGATTCCGTGCTCAGGTTTGTTTCTTTATTAACTCGGAAAGGTCTGAGCTTACTCTGCTCAGACCGAGCTCGATGAGCTCAGGCTCTACTCCGTACCCTGTTCAGAGCTAAAAAAGAAAAAGGCCTATTGACCTTCATTCGGAAAACAACTTGCTTCGCCCGACCTTTCGCGTCATATCACTCATGATATGGACAAAATAAATGAAGTTGGCCGCGCGACACTTTTTACTCCATCTACTCCATCAATTTTAACCGAGCTCGTAGATCGCGCTCTGACCATGGTCTGATCGAAAAAATAAACAAAAGTTGAGCGCTCAGATATGTCTGAGCTAAAAAAGAAATACGGGTTTTTTTTTTGACAGCTCCGTACCCTGCTCAGAGCTAAAAAAGAAATACGCCTATTGTGTGACCAATCTTGATAGTACTGGTTGTTCCATTTACAAAGGCAAACAGTACATCCCCTTGATGTGAAAAGAAGAACTATCAAGAAGACAACGTTCACAAATGTATCTCATACACTAGGACCATTGTCGTGTTAATTATCCAAATAAAATCGGATATCGGAACGTTCCGTTTCATTTTCTATTTTCATGAACGAGTTCGACAGATAAATTCTCTGGCGCAAAATTATAGTCCGCAAATGAACAATTTTAGTGTGATACTAGCTTAAAATGACTTGTTCATTAGCATACTACAATTTTACGCTTCTGTATATATATTTGGTGCATTGACTTACTATATATTAAGTCAATGATTTGATGAGTATTAACAAGATGTGTCGCCAGTAAAGCCATTTTTTACATAAGTTGGAAATTGTTTTTTTTTTTTTTTTTTTTACCAACTTATGTAAAATTAATGGCTTTTTTTGCTTGTAACTAGATGACGACACTTCGTGACAAGACCTATTAAGTATATATACAAAAGCTGAACAGAATGCAGTCGCCAGTCGCCCGGCCATTGTATTTCTATCTAGCTAGTACCTGCGACCTGGCAATCGATTGTGGTGCCATCTTGAGAGCTGGCACAGTGCTAATTTTTTACATAAGTTTTCTATAGGGTTTTTTTTTGGTTTGATGTAGCACAAAATATCGAAAACACCATTCATGATACTACTACCTGAGGCCATATACAATGCGCCTGGCGACAAAAATGTCAAAAATTCGCTTCTTAAATCGCCAAGAAGAGCGACTAGTCGGCCGACGAACGACGTATTGTCTTTGCATATGCATATATGCAAAGGTATTGTGTTGCTAATGGGCGAGCTTTCATTTTAGTCACCGGGCGACTGGCGATGCATTCCGTTCATCTCATAAATTTGGCAAGCTTGTGAAAATAAGCTTTGTATATGGAACAACCAGTACTATCAAGATTGATTTGACAGAAGATCTGTCAAACCAAGCAGAGAACACGCAATACAAACTTATGTACAATAAAACTGCTTCTGTGAAAATTCTTAAGATGGCACCACCATCGTTTCCCTTCTTGAGCAAACAATCATCTGTTTATGAATTTCAATGGCTGTTCTGTCCACGGATGAGTTTAAAAGGGAGATGCGAAACCAAGCTATCAAAATGACAATGCCTACGAGCTATGTTTCACGTTTACTGCAAGAGTATGCGTGTTTTTACCAATACTACTTCAGTAAACTTGAGCAAACCACCTCATTTTTGTTGCTGTTTTTGCTCACTAATTCACATACACGAGGTAACCGTTACATAAAATTTGCGGTATCCGGAGGGTCAGTTTCCGATCTCCTTTTGTCTCTTGTTCTGTCAGATAGCCAACTATAGCTATACCACAAATTGTTGGAAAGCTTTGGGTGGTTTTGGTTTGAGTCTCTGCCATTGACTTACTATATATGGACTGCTTTGTATATAACCCGGTGGCTATGCGAGCAAGTTCTGGCAAGCAAGTTGGCATACAATCAAATAATTTACTCACACATTCAAACTTTTAGTACTTGCTTTAGTACTGGCGAGTCAACTGGCTTGCGAATTTTCAAGCCAGTAAACGAGCAAGTAAAACGGCAAGTAATTTGACAGGTTTTGCTAAATTTATCAAAATGAACACAATCAAATTAAAATATTAGTTGACGCGAGAGTTTTAATTTCTTTTTTTTTTTGTTGGCGACATCTTCCAAATTCAAAATTGGATGTTAAAAGCAGGTTAACTTATAAAAAAGTGTTCAAAAGGAAAAAAATATGTGCACTTGCTAGCAAGTTATCTAGCAAGTTGCTTGCCACATACGTCACACCAAGTACACCGATAGAGATTTGACAAATAATATATGTACGCTACTTGCTGGCCAGAACTTGCTCGTGGCCACAGGGTAAGAAATTCTAGTACCGGAAAGGAGTACTAAAACACAAGCGCCGTCTGAAGTGTACCTCAAGAACTTATTTGACATGGATTTGGAGATTTTTGGGGAGTTAAGGAAAGAGTAAATGTTTTTGTGGAGAGATGATGTTTATTTTCCACACAAAAAGCAAAAAAATAAAAAAGAGATCGCAATATACGAAAGTTGTGGTTGTTAGAAAGAGTATTTCCTTGTGAATTCTTTTATAAATTGTGTTGGAGAAAAAGTGGCAATGAGAGAAAACCGACAAGGTCTAAAAACGGTTTTCTTTGATTGTATTGTGTATGTATTTGGCATGGTTAATATTCAAATTCAAATTTCCTCTTTATTAAGCCTAGTACGCAGATCGGGAAAAAACAAATTTTATCTCTACAATTTTAATCTCTGCAAATGAATTCTTAATCCCACGCAAAATTTTGAAGTTGGAGAAATTAAGAAAAATGTCTATTTGTCGACAGTAAGGCGTTTTTAATTGGCAATCTGACACCTAAAAAAAGCATTCTGGCTTTAAAATCAGAAGGAAATTCTCTTCTTTTCAGAATCAGGACCCAATTGAAAGCATTCAGAATGCTTTTTTAACTTCCAGACTGCCAATTAAAAACAGCATAAAAGGCTCCATACCGCTATGCGATTTATTACCAACATAACATATCTCTTCAAAATATGCTTAAATAGCCATATTAGATTCGTTTCAGTTTTTGTTTACAATTGTTTCTTTTCCTTGTCACAATTTTTCCGGCAGAATAATGTTTCGAACATTATTTGTCCAGACAAAAGTAAGTGGAGAATTTTACCATACAGCGGTTCCAAATATTAAAATTTGCGCGTGAGCTGCGTACCGCTTGGAAAAATACTGAGGACAAAACTTGTCCAAAGAAAAATGTTTGTATCAGAAATAAATTTTTTCCCGATCTGCGTACTAGGCTTTATTGGAAAATCGGCAGCGCACTTTAAAGTTTTTCATTTAAATATTTTTGCTTTGAGCGATTTCAAATTGAAAACTTGTGCTTTGTGAGATTTTAAATTGAAAATTTGTGGTCTGTGCGATTTTAAATTGTAATTCTCTTTACAAACAACTAATATCGGAGTGAAAATTTGATTTCAGTGTTCTATTTGATATTTGAGGACCTCAATCAACTTGGAGTGCAAAACTGTAGACAACTAGCTAAGGACCGAGCCAGCAGGTGGAGACTGTTGATTGAGGCCCAAGTCCACAACGGACTGTAGCGCCACCACAAGAATTTTTGTTGTACGTTCGGTTTTCCGTCGCTAAAAGCACAGAAAATTTGTGTTCGCTATCAGCCTTATTTATAAACTAGTTTTAGAGGCAGAATAAAGTTATTCCGACCTTAAAACTCCTTTAATACTGAAAAGCTTATTTATAAAAAAAATAAACAAGTTTTAGAGTCCGAATAAGCTAAACTGATTTATAGTAGGTTTAAAGCTGGAATAAATCGGTTTTTGTATTAAACGTCGTTTTGAAAGAAGGACATTTTTTTGTCAAATCTGCAAACGTGTGGTAAAAGCATTTGCGACCCAAAATGCTGTTTACGTTAAAATGCCCACCATGAACAGATACGAGACGTAAACATGTTTTGTGGAATGCGCGGCTTTCCAACAGATCTTGGTGCAATTGGCTGCACCCATATTCGGCATTTGCATCCCGAAAATCAGTGGGCCCTTCGGACAGTTAAATGTCAATAGAAAGGGATACTACTCCTAGAATACTCAAGTTATTTGCAACTCGTTGTTAAAAATTAATGACATTGTTTGTCGTTGGAGAGATAGTACCCACGACTCTCGGATTTTCAGGGAAAGCCACATTAAACAACGTTTAGAAAATGGAGAGTTCAAATGGTATTCTGCTTGGGGACGGCGGATACCCCTGCAGCAATATATTGTTGACGCCTTTTTTGAATCTTCGCACCGAAGCTGAAATTCGATACAATGTTGCACACATTGCAACAAGAAACGCAGCGGAAAAGTGATTTGGAATTTGGAAACAGAGGTTAAGAATCTTATAAACAGGTATAAGGTGTTCACTGGAGAATGCTAAAACAACAATAATTGCATTGGCAGTTTTGCACAACTTGGCCATCGATTTTAAGGACCAACTGATATCTACAGGTACTAGTTTATATATTAAATAAAATTTTCAAATTAGTGCAATCCCTTTGTCAAAGCTAAAGACGAATCTCAAGATGAAAACATATCGGATAACCAGGATATGTATATTCAACATCAACAACAGGGAATACCTCGCAGTGTATTCATTGAACAAGTCTTCGGAACTTGATACTTAGTGCCATTTGTAAACTGTTCTTTCATATTTATTGTGTCAATAACAAAAATATATGTACATATTCATAAAAATATCAATGTTGTCGAGTCATTTATTTTTTATTCCAAAAACCTTAACCTAAAGAACACAGAATTCATCACTTTTTAATTTTTGCTTTTTAATTTCAAACAGCTCTGCACTCTGTTTCCTTTCCTGGCTGAGAAGAATCTATAACAGTAATAAATGCATACATATGTATGAACATAATTTAACGATAAATTCGATAAAAATTATCTACTGACTTACCTTTTGAGAACTACCTATCCCAATTTTGATCCTTTTTTTCCTTTTTTGAGTCGTTATCCATTGTAATTGTTGCAGATACACAGCTTTGTAACAGTTTAATTGAAAAATTTGAAGCGTTCTGTCAGGTTTTTAACGTTTATAATAAGCAGAGTTCTATATCGGTCGATTTTTTAATAATAAAATTGACATAAGCAAGGAATAAGTAAACCGAATAGGAAAATATTTTATAAATGAGGAATAGGAATAGGTTGATATACGTGCTTAAACTCGTTATAACTATTCCGAGTTTGAAACGAGTATTAGTAAAATGTAATAAATAAGGCTGTATTAGTTTAAGTAAAACTTTTGATTCGGTTTTTCCAACATCGTACTTTTCTTAAAAAACTATGTTTTTTTCTTTTCGTTTTGCCGACGGCAAAGTGACGATTTTCTCTGTTTTTTTTTATCTGTGCGCCAAAAATTTGTTTTCGCGCTTTAAAAAAGCGTTATGTTTCTATGAATCTTCTTTAAAGCCATTGTTGTTTTGTGTTGCTCTTTGTAATGTGGATTGAGTGTAAAATATTGTATTAAAAAAAAAAATACTGTTACGAAATTTAGATTTGTGTCGGATGGACGAATGAAATTTGGTGTCGGATCGGCGAATGGAATTTTGTGACAGATCGGCGAATGGAATTTTGTGACAGCCCGGCGATTGGAATTTTGTGACAGCCCGGCGCATGGAATTTTGTGACAGCCCGGCGGAAAGACGAGATGAAAATGGCTACGTGCTAGGGAATGGCGAATTTGGACTTTCTTTTTCTTTTGGACAGCGATCAAGTAAGGTGGCATCGATCAAGACGGCTCGGCAATAATTTGGGTAGACGACATTTTAACATCAAACAACGATTTTTAAAAAGAGAACCTCTCGGGAACCAGACCTTTAATAAATTTTAATTGACAATAACAAAATCCGTCTGCCTTTTTATTGAATTGCGTTCTGTTCTTCATTTTTCCCGCAGCTCCTCAGTACATTTTCGTTACACTGGTGTCAGGTGTGGGGTTTTTGCGATCAGGGCTAAGATTAGTCCTATACCACTATGGATGCCGAGCAAATTAAAAACCAGTTTGATTCTCTAGCAAGCCTTTTCTCCGAAAGCCAACTGAATGAAAGAACATTTTGGGAAAAGAAGCTCGGTGAGTGGAAGGAAGAGCTGGCAGGAAGACAGAGGAGAGTAGAAGATCGAATGAATGAGTTGGAAGAGACATTGGGCAATTTGACATCTTCGAGAGGAGACAGAAGGAC